>JAODAL010013107.1:0-92536 GCA_025379985.1 Phyllomedusa bahiana
AAATTTTCTTTCCCCCCCTCTGGTCAGAAAGGAGGAGCCGTCGGGACCTCGGACCCAATGACTAACAATCCGGGTACACCTCTTGCGTGTCTCTCCTCGGTCTACTGACCTCCACAGATTTCGATAATCTGGTTCTCCTGTACTTCAGGCTCTAACTTGGGTATCCTTATGCCTTCCCGCTACATGCAGGGTCCTGCCGAAGGACTTATTTCCCCAGGTTAAACTTGTTTCCACTTGCTGGAAATCCTGTTGTCTATGTTTTGTTACAGCAATATCAATAGGTAATCCGGCTATATCTTAAAACATATACTTTTATTCTTTCCACCTTTTAAAAGCATACATCTGCCCGTATTTGGCGTTATGCAATATAACAAAATAGTAGTTGGATACTCAAGTTTAAAGTTGCGGCGGATCGCCGTTCAGGTAATGTCCACAGACCATCGAGGTCTTGATCCCAACAGGATTTCCCAGGAGGTACGCCAGGAGTCCGGGCTGAGCGCACGTCAGTCTGCGACATTTCGAGACACTGTTGCCTCTTTCTCAAGCATGCGCACATCGATGTGGGCGTCCTTTATAAAGGAACGACACATAAGATAAAAACAACAACAATAAAAACGAGAACAATCTCAAGAAAACATTTTAAAGAAACATTTTGAGGCTGTAGCTTTCATTGATTCCTTTAGGAGCTAGCGAATCCATACAATGGATCCAGAAAGCCTCTCGCTGAAGCAACCTAGTAGTTATCCCTATCGACTCACAGTGCTCTACTCTTTCCAGGATACACCACCTTAATTCTGCTACCCTATGTCCCTCTTTCTTCCAATGCCGAGCTAATGACGTTTCACCATGTCTGCCTCCCTCTTCATCTTTAATATCATCCCTATTCTTTTTTTGAATTGATGGATGAGCTGATCTATGTTCATTTAAACAAGTCTTTGTTATTTGTTGCTAGTCTGTCCTATATATGATTTCCACAAGGGGATTTAATAATATACACGAACATTATATCTTATCACAAGTATGTTACCCTCAACTTTGACTGGGAAACCTTTGTGTTGGGATTGTGAGACATGGCATCCCCCCTTAATGTATATGGAGGAACAGTACTGACAGTGCAGATACGCAAAGTGTTCCAACCGGGCATGGTTTTTAAAAACCCTGTCTCGTTTTCTTTTTTACAAAATCTATCAGGACTTTGTGTTAGTTGTTGTCCCATTGATCTTCCTTTTCTAAAATCCATTTTGGGCCATCCTTAAACCATATATCCATAGTTTAGGATCCGACTGTGAGTATCTTCTCAATTTTTTTTGAATTGCTTTTTTAATTAGAAGTGGCGAGATGCGCATCCATATGTGCTGACAAATGTAAGTACCGCTATATATCATCTTGGTTTAGCTAGCAGTAACTCATTGGCGGGATAGTTTGTGCAACCTGTTTCTTCTGCCGGTAAACCTCTGTCACTTTTCTCTCATATCACGCGTCCACAAAATTTTGGATAATTCTTTTCCATGTGATTGAAATAGTGTAGCGCATCATTCGAGCATATAGGTCTTAGCTCGTATGAATTGAGATCGTACATAGCCTTTTAAAGGTCTTCTGCGTGGGCATGTTGACTTTTTTCTGTGTAAACATATTGTGTGTGAGTGCGTAAATCTGTCCTCTTTTCGTATATAGACGAAGACGTTAATCTGTCACTTTTCTTCCTCCTTTTTTTACCCCATACATCCAAATATGAGGATAGCTTCTTACTCATATTGTGATGGTAAACTCTATCAATGGATGGGCTTTATTAATATCATCGACGAAGTACCCCAACTCGGTCTCAGAGCCAGACCAAAGGAGGAACACGTCATCGACGTATTCTTTTCAAAAGGTGGAAAGAATAAAAGTATATGTTTTAAGATATAGCCGGATTACCTATTGGTATTGCTGCAATTGTATATATGAGAGAGAGAGTTTTTCCCCAGTTTTGGTCCGTGTTCCTATGAAAGGAAGGATACTCGGATAAAATTGAGTGGCCAATCTTTCACTACGTCTATGTTTTGTTGCCTGCTTATACTGTTATTGTATTTTAGAGTTGCTTTGTTGTCTGCCATGTATGACTCCATATGCCTTCCATTTCTCCCTTCTGGTCTTCGGTTAATGGGTTGGGACTAGTGATGAGTGATTATGTTGACTATCGTCATCGTTTCAATAGTCGATATCGGCATGTTTATCTAGACTGTATTTTCGATAGTGCGTGTGAACGCGATTATCGCCGGATGAACATTACAAAGTGTCTTATGGGAGAGGGAACAACCACCTTCATTATTACACCCAAACAGGGCTGGAGAAGAAGCTGGTCATTAACATCACCTCAACAGTCATGTGTGTGAATATTGTGTACATCTTAGGCAAAACACATTATGTTATAAAAGCACAGGGGGATAAAAAAAAATCACACACCATTCATATTCCTGTTTGTACCACAGTTACCCAAATATTAAAAAGTGCCAGAAGGCAGTAATGATTTGAACCATCATTTCACTTGAACTGGATTCATTGAACTTATCCCTCGTCTGGAACGCCAGCATGAGCCCCACAACCTGATGAGCATTATTCTCTGTAGTATAGAGCTATGTGTACAGTTTTGGCGCGCGGTGTGTCAGCGTTCCTGTGCTGAGCACTGATTCTCTGTAGTATAGAGCTATGGTACAGTTTGGGGGGGTGTTCAGGCTCCTGTGCTGAGCAACCTATTCTCTGCAAAGTTAGTAGCAGCTATGTGTACGGTTTTGGCGCGGTGTCAGGATCCTGTGCTGACAGCAATATTCTCTGCAGATAGAGCATGTGTACTGTTTGGCCGGTGTAGGCTCCTGTGCATGAGCACTATTCTCTGTAGTTTAGAGCTTATGTGACAGTTGGGTTGTCAATGCCTCCTGTGCATGAGCTCTATTCTCTGTAGTATAGAGCTATTGTGTAGGTTTGGCGGCTGTCAGGTTCTTCGTGGCTGAGCACTATTCATCTGTTAGTATAGAGTATGTGCTTCAGTTTGGCGGTTGTCAGGCTCTGTGTGTTCTGAGCAGCTATTCTCTGCAGTATAGAGCTATGTGTACAGTTTGTGCGGTTTTGTCAGGTGGTTGTGCTGAGCTCTATTCTCTGTAGTTGTATAAGAGCTTTCTATGTGATTCGGTTTTTGGCGGTGTTTGTCAGGTTCTGGGCTGTGCCACCTATTCTCTGTAGTATAGGGTTGTTCTACTGTGTACAGTTTGGCGGCTGTCAGGCTCCTGTGTTCTGCGCACGTATTCTCTGCAGTATAGTAAGCTTGTGTAAAGTTTGGCGGGTGGATCGTTCTGTGCTCCTGTACTGAGCCATATTCTCTGTAGTTAGAGCTATGTTTACGGTTTGGGCGTGGTGTCAGGTTCCTGTGCTGAGTACTATTCTCTGCAGTATAGAGTATGTGTACTGTTTGGCGGTGTCAGGTTCATGTTGGTGAGCACTTTTCTGTAGGTATAGAGCTTATGTGTACAGTTTGGCGGTGTCAGGTTCCTGTGCTGGCACTAGTTCTCGCTGTCGTATAGAGCTATTTGTGTGTGTAAAGTTTGGCGGTGTCAGGCTACTGTGCCTTGAGCCCACTATTCTCTTGCTGTATAGAGCTATGTGTACAGTTTGGCGGTTTGTCAGCTCCTGTTGCTGTAGCATATTCTCTGGTGTGAATAGAAGCTCATGTGTACAGTTTGGCGTGTCAGGGCTCCTGGGCTGAGCACTATTCTCTGCGAGATAGAGCTATGTGTACCGTTTTGGCGGTGAATGTCAGGCCTCCTGTGCTGAGCATATTCTCTTAGTATAGAGCTAATGTGTACAGTTTGGCAGGTGTCAGGTCCTTTGCTGTATGCACTATGCTCTGAGTATGGAGGCTATGTGTACAGATTTGCTGTGTTCAGGCTACTGTGCTGAGCAAATTCTCTGTGTGTAGTATTAGAGCATATGTGTAGGTTTTTGGCGGGGTGTCTGGTTTTCCTGTGCTGAGCACTATTCTTATGGTAGTATTGTGCTATGTGTACAGTGTTTTGTTGCGATGTCGGTTCCTGTTGCTGAGCACTAATTCTCTGTAGTATAGAGCTATGTGTACGGTATTTTGGCGGGTGTCACGTTCCTGTGTGAGCACTAATTCTCTGTAGTATAGAAGCTATGCATGTCACAGTTTTGGCCCGGTTTTTGTCCAGGCTCTAGTGCTGAGCACTATTTACTCTGCAGTATAGAAGCTAGGTGTACAGTTGTGGCGGTGTCAGGCTTCTGTGCCTGTTGCATCTTTTCTCTATAGTATAGAGCTATTGTACGTTTGGCGGTTGTCAGGCGTCTGTGCCTGGCACTTTGTTTCTCTGTAAGTATAGGTATTTGTACTGATTTGGCGTGTGTCCGGGTCTGTGTCTGACACTATTCTCTGTAGTATAGAGCGTCTATTGTGTACAGTTTGGCGGTGTCAATTGTTCCTGTGTGTGCATCTATTCCTCATGACCCCAGATTAGAAGAAAGTGCCGGAATACAGGAGTCTTTCAGTGATCACCATTTTAGTTTCTAATGGCGTCGAATAGACTATATCTGTATCTGGAACTGCAGTATGACCCTAGGGCCAGAGGTTACAGTGGGTGGCGGTGAGACACAGGGCTGGCGTCCGTCATTTATTAACAGCAGGTTAAATTGGATGTTATGATGACGGCAGCAACCGAAAAATGTCGTGCTGAAGCAGGGTGGAAGCGGAAGTGTGAGGATTTCCAGCCTTCCTCAGTACACTCAAAACGGGGTCAAGGACATGGGTAGCGCTTGCCAACCTCGTCATGAGTGCGGACCAATTTGAGCGTTCACTTTTTGGAAACTATCTCCGGTTGTTAACGCTACTGTTTAACACCAAGTGTTTCGCCCTTTTTATTGGCACTTCTTTTTCTTTATTTTACTCACGTGTGGAGGAAATTGTCTCTGTTCTTTGTTCACTGTACATGCTTCCATACTACATGTCCTTTGAATAACCTACATCTGTATGTTAGTTTCCTGTACTCACTTGTACAATTCAGAGAATTTTTTTTACAGTATTTTGTACATGTGCAAGTCTTTTTAGTAGTTTTAAGTCTAGAAAACACATTATTTTAAATAGGGATGGAATTCCACATGTCTTTTGTTCTTCTCTTTTTTAATTGTTTATTGAAACGGGTTGTCTCAATACAGGATTGATTAGTGTATGTTAAGTGTGTGCTTTTCAAAAAACTAGTCTTTTTGCAATATGTGTCCATTACAGTGTCTACCTCTATTCCAGTTTCTGACAGCACCATCAGCCTTGAGCTAATCTTAAATTGTGAAGTACAATGTCTGTTAGATAAACAATTTTTTTTTTATAAGGCACGCCTGTAGTATAGCTAATGTCACAGCAAAAATGCCCCCAAAAATTCTAAACATGGACCACTGAGCCACTTCTGTCTTTGGAGACTCAATTGTGAATAAGCTCTCAAATGTCTATTAGGATGAGAAACAAGCTTTTTTTAGAAAAGGACCCTGCTAGTATGCTGCATTTCGAAAGCAGCATGAACCAACAACTTATTTATAAAAATAGAACCTTCTCAGTTAACGTGTAATAAAATGATTTGGGTCTGTTAATTGATTGCTGAGGTGTGGAGGTAACGTAGTCTTGGCTGTGTTTGGGTTGGTGGTTGTGATTTTGAATCTGAGAGAAGTTCTTTGCGGTTTTGGGTTTACTGATGGGAGGTTCTGTGTTCCAAGTAGCTGACATTAGGGAGAGGGGCACTGAGATGGGCTGAAATTAAGGGGATTTGTTTATGAATTTTGGGTGGGCGGGATCGGGGGAACGGGGTTGGGTGAAGCAACGGGTTACGGTTGGGGGGAGACGCTTGGGCACGGGTGATTATACGGACTTATTTGTTTGTGTAACAAAGTAGGGTTTATCAAATGCGGGGTTTGGTCTTTAATATGGTCGGGTTATGTGGGTGGTTTATTAGGTAATCTGGTGTATCAGATCAATTTTCGTTTTACCTATTTGTTCTTTTATTTTTAAAGAAAATTGAGTATTTGTGGATGAAATTGATACGTAAATGCCCACTGGGGTCCTGTTGATTGACTCAGTGGTCATACTTTAGATGGGGAGGCTCAGCTTGAGATAATTGAAACTGGTAATAATTTTGTTGTTTTGGTGTGTTGTGTTGTTTTTGGTGCCTGGGGAGGGAGTTAGCGGGGGTGCGCGGTGGGGCGTATTAGACAGTCATGGGCCAGTTCGGTAGGGTGAGGAATCTCAAGTGGGGGGGGATAGAGGACTATGTAGAGTCGGACAGTTGGGACCTAAATTTGAGCGCGTGGAGGATTGGGGGGCAACTTAGGTGTGGGTTGGCAAGGGTCAGGAATTGACGGTGGCGGGGGGCGAGGGGGGAGTGGTATTTAAGTACGAGGGGGGGCTAGGTAGTGGGGGTTTGGATAAGGTTTGATATGATCAGACTCATGGGGGTGGGTGGGGGTTTTTTGACAAATGGGGGGGTGGGGTGAGTCCGGTCATAGACATAGATGTAGGGGTGGTGGGTTTTTTGGGGGGTCAGGGAGGGGGGGGTGTAAGGGAAGGTTTGTGGGTGTCGGGTTGGTAGGTTATTTACCGGGTGGGGGCGGGGGGTTGAGGGGGGTTGGGGAAGTTAATAATGGTGGGGGGAAGGGGGAGAGGGAGGTGGGAAACAACTCACGGTGGGGCCGGGATGTGCGTTTGTGGTATATGGGTCTCAGGTTATTTGTTATAGGGGTTTTTGATAAGAGGATGGGGCGCGGGTTGGGTTATATTGTGTTCAACGTTAGGTTTTTAAAAAAACAAATAAAAACAAAAAAAAGAAAAAATAACATACACTGGAAGTGTGATGGTTTACGCGGGGGAGAGGGGGGAAATGGAGGCGGAGTGGTGTCGGGCGAGGAATGGGAGTATATGTCTAGCAGAGGGGGGGGTTGGGCATTGGGTGTGGGGGATATGGGGTGGAGGGAATGAGGTACTCATCGGTTGGGGGGCACGGGGTGGGATGATGGAAAGAGTTTGTTAGTGGGGGCAAGGGGATTTTAGGGGGGGGGTAACAGCGGTGGTGGCGGGGATCGTGGGGAAGGGGGGTTGAGCGGAAAAATGGGCTTACTTGGAGATCTGGTAGGGTTAGGGGGGGGGCAGGGGAGAGGCTGGGGGTTGAGGGGCGTGCAAGTTGGAGTGTTGTGGGGAGCAGGTTGGGGTTAGGGGGCATTATAGGGGGGGGGGTGGGGTGGGTCGTTCTGTGGTGACATCGTGGGTTGAGGGTTATTGTGGGTAAGTTAGGACGGGCGGCGTTAGTAGGAAGTTTGGAGAGGTTGAGATATGTGGATCGGATGAGAATGCGGGGGAGCTTGTGGGTTGATTGAATTGGGCTTCATTGGGGGAAATCGTAGAAGGCGATTTTGGGTTTGGGCCATTGTGGAGGTTGGTGGACGAAATTCTGGAGATCTTGGGGTAGAGTGTGCGGGGGAGGTGGTAGGGGGTTCCTCTATGTCTGGAGGATGTTATTGCTGGGCGGGGTTAAGAGGGGGGTAAGGCGAAAGGGCGTTGGGGGTGCGGCGGTGGGTTTGGGGTATCAGCCTTCAAGGGGAAGGGGGGGTGTGGGGGGGGGGGGTGGGGGGGGGGGAGGGGGGGGAAGTTGGGGGGGGAAGGATGGGCTACTATCGGGGTGGGGTGGGAACGGGGGGGTTTGGGGCGGACATAGGGATGAGGGGGGTTGGAGGGTGAAGCCTGCGGGGGAAAGTGTGCCAATGAGGGCGGGAGGTGGGGTTGCCGTGAGTGGCTGGTGGGGGTAGGGATAGGATTGGCAAAAAAGAGTGGGAACGTTGGGGGGGGGGGTGTGTGTGTAGGAGCAAGGTATTGGGGTGGGGGTTGGGTAATTAGGGTAGACGTAGGGGGGCGGTCGGGCTGGGGAATGAAGGGGAGGAAGGGGTAGTGGGTTTATTATCTGGGGCCGGTTGGGATAATAGGGGGTTGGCGGGTCGGGTAGGGTTGGGGGGTTCGGTTGTAAGGTGTAGGATCGTGTATAGGGGGGGCTGGGTTTGTTGCTTGGAGGTGGGGGTTGTGGTGTGTTGGTTAGTAAGGGAGATCGTATTTGTTTGTCGTGGGATTCTGGTGGCTAGGGACTGATCCGTTCGGAAAGTAGGTAGGCAAGGGTGCAGGACATGATGATGTGATGAGGAGTGGGTTCGTTGGATGGTTTTTTTGTTTCGGGTAGGTGTTTCTGTTTAAATTTTACATTTTTCTATTTTAAGTGTCGTCTTCTTTTTTTAACACAAGTTTGTTACACTTATTTTGTTTATTTTTATTTTCGTTTTACTTTCTATTTCTATATTTGATTTACATGACAATAAATTAAACACTGTTAATTTTTTATTTATTAAGATTTGTATCATTTCCAGTTCGCTTTTTCCTAATTGCTATTTCTTTTATTTTTTTTCTTCCCCTCCCCCCCACCCCCCCCCCCCCCCCCCCCTTCCCCCCCCCCCCGCCCCCCCCCCCACAATCATCTTGATGAAAGTCAAACGATTCACTTTATCCGTGTGGAATAGCAGGATGCGTTTGTCTGTAATGGACTCCTCGATTGTGTCTTGATTTGAGGTTATTTCTGACGTGCATGGTGTAATGTGACGCTGGATGACTGGCAGGACAACACCTCTATGGCGGTGGCGAGCCAGCTCGGTGCCATTCGTCCATTTTGGATACCCAGAAGTCTATTGGGTCCGGAAAATACCCAAAAACTTCGGTTGTTGACGACGCAGATAGTCGTGCACCATGATCTTAAGCTGGTTCTGGGTGTTGTTTGTGTAGCCCTGCATTGCCATGCATTGGTGAGGTGGCTAATATAAAGATTTGCAGAGGTCACCCATTAGGCTTCTGACACCTTTGGTCTGCTGGCTGCTGCTGCGCCTGTGACGGGCTACTTGGAACTCTACTGCCTGTCACGTCGCTGGCGTTGTTTCCACCGTGACATTTGAAGTGAACATGAAGCAGACGCAACAGAGTCTCGCCCAGTTGATCAATCAGCAAGGTCTCCATTTCCTGGCATTTTACTCTTATTTGGGGGTTGGGTGTGATGGTAAGTGTTGAGTTTAGTTTTGTACCTTGGATAAATGCGGAGGGTGGGCACCCTGTAACTGATTGTTTAATTTTGATGGCCTTAATGCGAGGGATCATGTTAGGAGTAAATTGGGCATCCAAGAACTCCAGGGTGAGACGAGGAGGCTTGATTTCCCAAGCATCTGGGTCGAGGTTGGCACTCAGCAAACTTGATCTTCCTCTTCTTCCTCCTCCGCCTCAAATTCGCGCCAACCTTTTGCTTTCCAAGAGAGGGACGTCTTGTGTAACTCGGTGTCTAGGAATACTCTCTCTCCTCCTCTATCCTCCGCTCTCCGTTCCGGCACAGCTTCAAAACACAGCTCCTGACTCTGCCTCAGATGATGCACTCCTGAGAAAGCGCTGAGGCGACGCATTTTTGCATAGCCCTGCGACCCCGAACCCACTGCTTAATGAAGACCGATAAAATTGTCGTGAAATCGTTGTAGGGCTTTGTGGTTTTCGTACGGAGGAGATAAGTCCTCCGTGTCCGCATCTGTATACATCTCCTCCTCCGTCGCTGCAGGACCTGTTGTTCAGAGTGCTTTGTTACCAACGATTCGTTTCCAGAACTAAGATCACCACAATGCTCTTGATGACAAGGGACTTCATCCGCCATTTTCTGACCATTTTGGTGGCGTCTTCAAAACTGGCAAGTGATTGGTGCAGAGCTTTTCACCTGCCTCCACTTCGGTAGGCTAACACCCCTGTTAGGTCAGCACCGCTGCCTGTGGCCATGTGTCATTCGTTTATGCGTATGATGGCATGTTACTCGCTGCTGCCACAATCGCATGGAGCGATGTGGAGGGTGGAATTCCGCGTAGTTGCAGTTTGGCAATGAGACGGTTAAACTGGTGGGAGGCCGAGCTGACGCTTGCAGATCCCACAGCTGGAGGGGCGAAGCAGGTGTACTTCGCGAAACGGCGGGAAGTGCGAACTCAGACCCTCTGAGCTTCTTCAGCAGGCAGTCCCAGACCCTGGGGTAGCTCTCTTAGAAATTCTTGGGACGACGAGGTTCATGACATGTGCCAGAGCAGGTATTGCTCCAGTTCCTACCGATCTTAAGGTGCGGGCCCCAGCAGATTTCGCGTTATCGCACACCACCTTGCCTGGACTAGTTGTTATTGTCCACCCCAGCCAGCGCTCCTGTCTCGTTGACGAGAGCCAGTCCCCACTGACTCCTACATGTGTGGGGGACGGTCTAAGCAGAGTAATTTCAAAAACGCTTGGTTTATTGTTGGCACGTGATTCACCAGAGGACCTTGGGGGAAAGAGCCCGGCACCATCACTCCCAGTTTTGAAGAGCGTGCGCCAGAGTTGTTTCTGCAGAGCCACCGTTAAACCAGAGACATCCACCAGCTCACCAGTGAGCTGTCACAGAAGATTATAGCGGCCTTGTGCGTTGCTTATCTAGTCAATGTTGTCGGTGGTGCGTTGTATGGACTTTTCCGGACACAGATGCAGAACATGCGCTTGAAATTTTAGATGACACGTGTCTGGCTCCGTGGGAAGGGCGTTTTTTTTTTTTTTTTTGGCAAGAAGAATGCTTTCTGCTCGGAATCTTTGTTGGTATTGGGGGAAGACGTAAGTGGCCATGATCGTGGTGACGGAACCCAGCTGTGTCACCAGATCGGAAAAAGGTCAAATCTTTTTTCCAAGGCCCAAAAGCATGGCAATGCCGACATTCAGGCTTTCTGCGCCTTTGGGATGTATTGTTTGGGTTGAAGTGTTTCTTCTGCCTCCCAAACCTGGTAGACAGAATGTTGCTGGACTTGCTAGACTTGTGCCGCTTGTACGGCCGTTGTCCCGTCGTCCATCAAACTGGCGGTGAGAGAGAAGGGGTCTTAGGATGGGTCTCTGTGGTGTTGGTGGTATTTCTCGGGCGACGGTTTGGAGCTGAAGCGGAGGCTGATCCTGATATGACCTCTGAGAGAATGGGCAGCTGAGGAACTGCTTGGTGTGTTGGCGGGCAGGAGGGTTAGGAGGAAGGAGGCAGACGTGGATGGAGACAGAGGGTTGTTGGTGATCGTTTCCGTGTGACAGTGGTTGGAGGCCGGGCGTCGTCTGGCCTTTTTTTGGCCTAAGTGTGCTCATTTCAAACTCATGCATTCGCTGCATGTTGTATAGACATGTTGGTGGTGGTTATCCTCCTGAGAAGGTCTTGCCTTCTACTTATGCGGTTTACGGCACAAGGCGGAATATGATACATTCGCGATGGAGTGAATAAGAGGCTTGCTCAAAGAAAAGGCCAGGCTTGAGAGGTTCATGGAACTTTTTGATGGGCGAATAATAAGTGAGGCAGCGGGGTTTGCGCTGACCGTGGCCTGGCGGAATCATGTATCAGCGGACTTCTTGCGAACGCCCTCTCCCTTTTTGTGGCGGGACCCGTATTGCACTACACTCATTCATCTTCTCCTAGTCCACTGAGTTGAAGAGCGCTCGCAGAGCAATTTCTTCGGAAAAGCCAGGATGGATCCGCCAATGTCATCATCATACATCATCAACACAGGTGACTGGTGTTCGTCTGACCATTACTGAATCCAGAAGCTGCGGGCTTTACAAGCAAGGGGTCACTGCAAGGCGTTGCAGATGCGCCAGGGATTTTTGCCGATTGGACGGCTTACTTCTCCGTGTCTCTGTTGGCTCAGGTAACTGGGCGTCAGAGCGCTAAATCATTCCTCTTGATCTTTTAACATGCCTTCTGGTTGTGACTCACAACCGACATTTTGTCATCAAAAGAGCGTCTTAGACAATGGATTATACCACAGTGGTGTGGTACACGTTCCGTTGACTTTGGGCTGCTTCATGTTGGGACGGAGACGATGATGCTGATGATTGACATTTGTGGCCGGGAATGGGAAGGACGAGAGGAGGTAAGACTGCTGGGTGAGGTATGCATTAACACTGAAGGACAGATTGGCGACGCTGTTGCATTACTGAAGATTCACAGCGCCCTGACCAGCGACAGATGACAAGCCTGACGGTCCATGCAACTGTTGATCCGCTGGCTATGCGTGTTGTTGCCAGCATGGAAGGAGCACCTGTCTCGTTGATTGAGCGTCTCTACCTCCATGTGCTACCCCCCCTCTTTTGTCGCTACCACCTGATTTCGCTCCTGTGTTGGGAAAATATAAAAAATTGAAGAAGGTATGGGAAATAGTTTTGGAAGTCTATAATTAACAGATGCGGCAAATCACAGTATTTTCAAATCCCTTAATCAAAAACAAAATTGCTGGATTCAAATTTATCAAATTCGTTGGTGACTGGGTGCGTTGAGTGAGTGAATATCAGAACACGTATCTGTTATGTTTTCACGTATAACTTCAAGTTGTTTTTGGTACCTCTTCAATTCCACCTTTGGTGACTATAAATTTGTGTATAAAGATATAGTGCACGCTATCTGAGAGGAACAAAGCTGCCATTGCGCCTGCAACAGTTCAAAAAACAGATCTGTTATAATTCGGCTGATACAAGGCTATTTTTGCACCTTTGTCAATTCACTCTGTGGTGACTATTAAAATTGCTGTCATAAGTTATAAGTGCACGCTATCTGAATGTGTCCAGAGATGCGTGTGCGCCGAAAGTTCAAAAGAAACACGTATCTGTTTAAGATTCGGGTGATACAAGGTATTTTTGGCACCTTTACTATTCTACTGTGGGTGACTATAAAATTGTGGATTAAAATTTAAGTGCACAAGCTGCCTCGCGCAGAATGAAAAAGTTTAGTGTGCCAAAGTCAAAAAAACACGTATCTGTTATAGATTCGGATGATTACAAGGTATTTTCGGCACCTTGTGTTTTTATAATTCACATGTGGTGACTATAAAATTGCTGTATAAAGATATAAGTGCCGCTAATCTGATATGAAACAGAGCTGCAGTGTGCCAAGTCAAAAAAACCACGTATTGTTAATAGATTCGTGATGATACAAGTTATTTTTGGCACCTTTCAATTCACCTGTGCGTGACTAAACAATTGCTGTATAAGATATACAGTGCACGCTATCTGAAAGGAACAGAGCTGCAGTGCGCCAAGTCAAAACTACACATATCTGTTATTAGAATTCGGATGATACAGGTATTTTTGGTCACCTTTTAAATCACCTGTGAGCGACTAAAAAATTGCTGTATAGATATAAGAGCACGCTATCTGAATGAACAGAAATGCTGCTGGTGCGCCTAAGTCAGAAAAACACGATCTGTTGTGTGATTTATTGATTCAAAGGTATTTTGGCTGTTTCCTTTCAATTCACCTGTGGTGACTATAAAATTGCTGTATAAGATATAAGTGCGCAAGCTATCTCATATGGCTTAAAATATGGAGACTGGGCGAATAGTGCAAAAAACACGTATCTGTTATTAGATTCTGATGATGATACAAGGTATTTTTGGACCTAGCAACTGTGCTGAATACAAGATTGCGGGATTCTAACTTAAGTGCAAGGTGGATATGATCAACAAAGGTGGAATGGGTATGATAATTGAAAAACAGAACACCTATCTGAAAATATATTCTGGATGTAATAAAAATGGGAGTTTTGCACCTAACAAAGGATGAAATGCAGTTAACAGAAATGACGTTGTATCCTAATATAAGTTCACACTGCTCACATTCAGGAAATTTTCAATAGCAAATGTTAATGTGTGTGAAGAGTTGCAGTGCAATGTCTACAATAAGTCCTTGGTGAAATTTTATCCAGTGTCCTTGATAGAGCTTGTCTGTGTTCGCCAAAGACCCCCCCACGCTCCCTCCCCGAGAATTTATAGCGTTAGTATGGGCTTTAAAATAATGTCTAACTACCTAAAAATCTTCCAATTCTCCACATGTCTGTAATCTAACTAACAGCTAATAGTAGAGGTTTCTCTGTTGAACAAATAGTCATGTTTTCGCTTGGTTAGTTTTGGAGACATGCAGGGACGCGCATGTCAACTGTATGAACCGCTGGAGAGACTGAGGCAGAACAGGAAGGGCTGTTCTATGGTAAACGACTGATTTTTGTGGTCATGTGATTTTTCCAAGCCTATCGCAACCATACACATCACCAGTCATGACGTGTCTGCACACACATCTCACCTTGCTCTATTCTGTAGCTGATTGGATGGCCGCACAAAATGTCAGGAAGCGACGAAATTGAATGGCGTGATATAATAGATTATGCGCAGATTATTTAACTAAATTATCGCTGATCGAAAAAAAAAATCTGATACCAATATAAAACGTGTCCGATTTCAACTTTTGTCGATAAAAATCGCTCAACACTAGTTGGGGGATTACCGATATGCCTGGGTTCCAGCATGTTTCACCCAAGGCTAGCTGCAGGGGTACTAAAATTTTATTGTAAATGCCCAATGACTTAAATTCTCCTTTTAAAACGTTATTGGTTTGGAGAGACGGCTAAAATTGAGGCCGCGAAGTTGTCTGATGTACATAGTAGAGACCCACCTGAGGGAACATGACGTTTTAAGACATCACAATTGGAATTTCCGGTACCTCGTTAAGTCTCTGTTTCCTCAAAAAAGGCAGGGGTCTCCATTACATATTTGTGAAGGATTCTGTCCCTTTCTCTCTCAAAACACTCCATATTGTGAGTGTAGAGGAGGGAGGTACGTTATCTTACGTGATTTGCTTGTGTTAAAGGAGTTGTCTCCCTTTCAGAGTTTCACGAGAATGCTTTATGAATGAAATACTCTGCCTTTCCTGGTTCCGAGCATGACTAATTTGCATAAACTCCATGCTTGTACAGCTCTGTGCTATGTTGTGCTTTTCAGTTGCTAATTAGACTCAGATTAGCTTCTCAAACTAATTACAGGACTTCTTATTGATACCAAACAATCTAAAGCCCTAATTATCAGTGCTGTTTTATTGTACATGTAAATCAAACTTTTTACTGGTCTCTGAGCAGCACGGACCTGCTGCTACCTGTGTGATGACATCACTCACTGTTATCTCATTGAACAAACAGCAGGGGGAGAATTGTTTAAGGTCAGCTGTACAATGAGGGTGAGTCTGATAATAGCCCAAGGGAGGTCATAAATTTCACATGTATCTCCTTAGGAAAACAAAGCAATACTATTTGTGTAAAATTCCTCTTGATTTTGTAGTTCCTACCAATTTGAAGCTATTCTTTGTAGCGAGGCAACCCCTTTAAAAACTTATGCCAACTTGACCGTGTTGTGTTTTCCTGATACGTTGCCTTTACAAAAGGTCAGCATAAAATTTATAATCACAGGTACTGAACAAATAATGTTCAAACAACTCAAAACTGATAATCTCATCCTATGTGCGCGAACCTTTAACATAGTTATTGATCCTCATATGCATATTCGGTCATCCCTTGAGAAAACTCGCGTATTGGTTCTACATATATAGAATGCTATTTTAAAAAGGCAACAGCTGGCAATAACACTGTGCGGATATTCACATCCTAATGATTCAGATTTTACTGTGTCTTCTTGCGCCTAATGATCCTTCTCCCATATTGACTATTTTCCTTCTAGATAGAAACGCCCTCTCCAAAGTATCCTCCACAGGAAATTAGGTACTCGGACTTGGTCAGACCATGCCCCTATATTCCTCACTTTGAAGAACAGTCGTCGTCCCCACCATACTCCCTCTGGAGATTAAATAATTTTCTCCTAAAGTCTAATTCGAATGTCCAGGAAGACATCAATTCAGCTCATGCAATGATATTTTGATCTCAATTCCACCTCAGTCTCCTCCCCAACCACGCTCTGGTGCGCCCACAAAGCAGTCATCAGGGGAGTTCTCATCAAACTTACTTCCAGAGAAAAACGCAAAAGGGAGCTTGACCTGAATAATCTCCTAGAAAAAATTAGACTACAGGATGACCTGGCCAAAAAAACGCCTTCCCCAGCAAGTCTAACCAAATTGGCGTCTCTCAAACAGAAGCTGAAGATTCTATGTCTTCACAAATATGAAGCATCCCTATCTAGACTAAATGAATTTCATCTCAGAGGGACTCGCCATTTGTGTGATACTACTTTGCAGAGAAGGGTTCAAACAAATTCAAGCGGCTTAGTGAATTCGTTCCTTTCCTTGAAATCAGAAGTATTTGTCCCTAACAACTTATAGTGGAATCCCATTTGCCCACTATTATGAGTCCCTTCTTATTAAATTCCTCAAAGATGACCCTTCCACTTCCCCCAATCAACTACACACTCTGCCAAGCATTTTCTTTGAATAACCTACAGCTCCCCGAAACTTTTTGAGTGAACAACAGAGAGACTTCCTTAGATGATGCTCTGTATCACCTTGGCAGGAGCTAGAAAATACCTATGGGTTTTTAATACACATTGTTGTAAAATCAATAGAATCCCCTGGCCCTGACGGCCTTCCATTGTATGAATTCTATCAAAACTATTCTTCACGAACTTTGTCATCAACACATAGTTACTATTTAAACTCCTTCGAGCGTTAGGCAACCCACCCCCCCCCACCCTGAGTGCCCCAATGGAAATGCTTTAACCGCCACGATTGTTATACAATACCCCAAACCCGGGAAATCCCACAGACATAGGAGCAATATTTACAGGCCGATATCCCACTCATTAATAGTGGGACATTAGGCTCTTCTGCTAGATATGTTCTTGCTAATAGAATACAATTCTGGTTACTTCCACGTTCCCTATTAAACCCGGACATATTAGGATTTGTCAAAAAGCCCCGTCAGACGAGAAATGGATGTCTAGAGGATTTCTTAATGGTCTTACATTCGATCAGCGAAAAAGACAAAATCTCGGGCTGCCTTTTCTCTCCTAGTAGGAGAAATAAGCCTCTAAAACGCTTAATTGTGTAGCTTATAATATGAAGGACAGCCCTTATTAATTTGGATTTGAACAATAGTATTCTCACTAGCCATTTTATCTATATACTCTGGTCCACTCAGCCAAGTTCTTCTCCTCAGGTTTATGTCTCACCGAGCTTTTGGTGTTATTAAACTTAATTGAATTCTCCTAGGTTGCCCACTCTCTCCTTTGATTTTGAATCTATGTGTGGAACCCCTAGCGGAGATGATCCGCCAATCCCCGTCCATTTTCAGGTTATTCCCCATAGGCTCAATACCACTCAAGCTAGCTTATCGCAGATGTGTGTCTGGTTTTAAGTGTTGAGACCCAGAGTCTTCATTACCTGGGCCTATTAAAATATCCTAGACCTCTCCTCGAGGGTTCTATTATAAGTTATTATATCTCTAATCAACAATTAATCCCAATTTAAACTGCTCCAGTGATAGAACTCGCTCGGACTTGTCAAATACAAATTTGAATGGTCTAACATTATATCACTTACATTGGGCATAAAAAATTTACCTCCGGATGTCTCGGAAAATATTGCAGTTCAATTGGGACGACCCCACACAACTCTTCGAACGGGCATGTATTGCCAAGATGCAAACACATCTTCTCACTATCGTGGGCCGCTGAATTAGCCTGGTAAAGATGATGTCTACGCTCAAATTTTCTTATACATAGCTAGAGCGAGTACTTCCCCTTTTAATTCGCGCTGATATCCTCTACCTAAGCTAAACTTCATCTTTACTTTTACGCTTTATTTGGTAATGCTAGGAAACCAGATTTAAGAGGAAGACAGTATTCTGCTCTTGAAGAATCTACTTGGAGGAGTATTAGTCTGTACCTAACTGTAAGCTATATTTGTTTAGCCTCGACTTTCTAGAAGCCTTGTGTTGCATTTTATGGACTTCCGCCCCTCTCATTCATCATTGGGTCATATAGAAACCACTCGGTCTCACCCGGGCTCGAATTAGAGGTTCAACTTGTGAGCTCTTCTTTGCTGGGCTTACCTCCCCCATCCCCATCCCCTACTATAATATCCTACCCCCCGCACTCAAAACTTGATTACAGTTTGGCACATGTTTGTAGCTCTGTTTCATGCTCAGTGCGAAGTTAAAAAAGGTGATAATGTCCGCCTTATCAATGTTGTTCGGGGTAATTCCTGATATACATTTGAACCAGTGGTTAACCAGAGGGATTTGGTTAATAGGAGACCTCTTCACAGATGGAATTTTCAAATCTTTTGAAGATCTCTCCCACTCCTATGGGATCCACTATAGAAGTCTCAACTTTTTTATTGTATACTCCAAATCCACCTTGAGTTAATGGCCATCCCCTTATCTCTGTGGCTCAAGGTTGCTGAAAACACCCATCCGATCACTTCTGTCTCCTCGGAGGGGCGTATCAGAGGCATTCTTGCCGCTTACTACTGCTACCCTTTTAGATATGCTGCATGCACAAAAACTCGAAATATATGACACGCGATATGGGAAATGGAAACTATCAAATCGCTTTCTCACGGTCGAAGACATGGTGGCTAGGCGGTCAACCTCAAACCCAACATTCTCACTGTATCACCCAATAGAAATCTCAAGGAAGTTGACATTCAGATGGTATCCTCACCAGACTTTGGCTTTAGCCCAAATATTTCCCGGGCTCTTCCAAACTATGTTGGAGCAGGTTGTGGTTACAGTTGGCTCCTGTCTCAAAATGTGGTGGTCTTGCCCAGTAGTTTAGAGTAGAGATATTTTTGTGAAGGAAGCCAGAGAGAACTTGTTATTTAGAATTTTTATGCCCTTGGCTTCGCTTTGCAGTCAGGAACTGGCCCTGCTGGAATATAACTATTTGGAGATATACCGACATCTACGCACCGAAGGTTGTTATTCAGAGTGAGCATATCCTTTATAGCCCCGTTCTGTTTCCATAGTGCCCACTGAAGTGTTGTTTCTGTGCAAGTAAACATAAAAGAAGTCATCAACCGGGTTAACTCTCAGTTCCACTGTGAGACATCTTTGATTACCCCTCCTCATTTGGTGTCTAAGAGGAAATCCCAGTGGAAAGTCTGGACGGAGTCCGCTTATATGCTCTCATAAGAGAGGATCATTTGATAGGTGTAACGCACTGAGCTCTTTATAGTCCTCCTCATTTCTATTGGCTCCAACCCTGGGGCGACTGCCCCCACAGGAAGATCGGAAGGCTCCCTCAATTATGTTTTCACCCTACCCTGCCCAACACTCTGGTCCAATATTAGGTTTCTCTCTCTATAGTTTGATGTACATACTTGCCGTTGTTTGTAATGTTTTTGTTATGGCTGCATTGTTTATTAAACTTTGCTTTCTTTGGTATATTTTACTTGCATCGTATTTACTATTGATTGTCATGGACCTCTGGTTCCTGCTTGAATTATTGGTTTTTTAACAATCATAAAAAAATCGATTGATTCTAAAAAATAGAAAAGGAAGAGAAAGAAGGGCGAAAATCACAGAAGCTATTCTTAAAGATTCCCTCTTGTAATTTGCCTACAGCCAAACTAGGATTCCTGTAACAGCCAACTAGGGATTAGAAACTGAAAATGTTTATAGCAATACCTTTGAAATTGCGGTCTGGTTGGTAGAACGTTAAGACAAAATTTCAACAGTGTTCTCTTCGTCCCAGGGGATTTTACAACTGACCCAGTAGGAATAGGAAAATTGATAGTTTTCAACCAAAATATCATACAAGTGCGCTATCTGTGCGCCAAACTGAGATGTCCACCGGAGAGCAATGAGTGATTTCTCAGAAGTTACACGGAATGAGAAATTGCGTTTTTTGCAGCAATGACAATCGAGTATACAGTTGCTGCGAAACATGTTTCTATAGAGTGTTTGTGTGTACAATGTGGTATTTTGAAAAAAAATTAGGGCCTGTACATTGTTGCATTACAGCTTAATTTTTTTTAAAAGTTATCCGGATAAACAAAACAGTGGTTTTTTTGCACCAATTGAATTACTCAACAACAGCTAACTGTAAAATTTCTGTATCCAATTTAAGTACAAGGTGGCTTTTTGTAAAAAAACTGGGGTCGAACCAAGTGCAATTACAAGCTGTATTTAAAGTTATAGGAATAATAAAAGTTGGGTTTTGACCTTTTAAATACACTGCAATTACTAGAAAATTTCTTATCTTAATATAAGTACAAGTGGTCTTTTGTGAACAAAAAATGTTTGCTACGCAAAGGGGTCCCCCCCCTGTGCGCGAAACTATCCTATTCAATTTATTGGATAATAAAAGGTGGGTTTTTCACTCAATGAATTAACTGCATTTACTATGTCAAATTTCTGTATCGTAATATATGTACATTGGTTGGGTCTTTTGAACAAACATGGCTGCGCCCCAAAGTTGAATGCAAATCCTTATTTTAAAGTTTACGGATAATAAAAGGTGGGTTTTTGCACCAAATGAAATACTAACAGAAGTTACTAGAAATTCTTGTGTATCTAATGTAAGTACCAGGTGGCTCTTTTCTGAACAAAGCTGGGCTGCACAAAATAAAAGGTACTATTTCACCTCAGGTGTGAGGGTGATGAGCCCCAACCAATGGTAACAAAACAGCCTTTTCAAATGCCGGTCAATTGAAGCTGTGCTCTGGGCTGCACAACCTTGTACTACATTCTCCTTTAAAAAAGGACTGCCTGCTCCTCTTGTTGTCGCCTGCAAACCGCTCTCCCCCCCACGCGGCTGTACAGCGCTAAATTGCTTCAATAAAAGTCTATGTATAACTAAGAACTGAATTCTCTGAATCTTGACCTATGTTCTACATGTTCACAGGCTAAAAGCATATTTGTCTGTATGAATAAAGAGAACTGTGTTCTGCGCTGAGCTCTGTATGAGAGGAGATTAGCACGTTGTCCTGCTCTAAATGAAAGACACTGAAACAATTGAGAAACAAAGGAAACGCGTGTACCTTTGCAAACAGGTCATGTGATTTTTCCAGCCAATGACACACATTACACATCATGTGGTCATGGGACGTCGCACAACAGATCACCCTGCTCTATGCTCTAAGTGATTTGTTGGCGTCCTCAAAATGACTAATTGGAAGCTACAAAATTGGCTGCTGAGTTAGTAATAATTATTTTGCGCAGATTGCTCACCTAAAATATCGCTGTGATCGGAATATTTCCGATCAACCTAAAACTGAGCCCGATTTCAAACTTTGTCGATTATAATCGCTCATCCTAGCTGATATGCGATGTTTTCACCGTTTGGAATTCAGCGTGCCTGCACATGTTGGGGACCGACTGTGGTTATGAACAGAGATAAGGCTCATTAACGATTAGGTGATGATCAAGGACGGACAGGGAGTACTCCCCTGTGTAACTTTGATTGTCAGCCAGTGGCATGCTCATGCGTGACACCTGCAGTTTGTGAGGCATTTGGAGGAGGCGACGTTTATTCGCTCAGTTGCCAGGAGTCCTACGGGATGAGATTAAGTCATTCCAACTGCTTCATGTGCTTGCAAAACAGATGCTGAAAAATCGTCTGGGCAGGGGACTGGAGACGTGGCGACACATGGCCAACATGTGATGTACGGTGGTGTCTGGAACTGGGTAGAAGGGACATTGGAGCACAAGCATTGTTGGTGTGAAATGAGTGCTTTTTTAACTCAGTTGACAGGACGAGGAGGAGCAGCGAGCAGATGGAGGAGGTTGATGGTTGACTGAGGACAAGACGAGGCAGATGACCCGCCAAGCACAGTTGGCAGTTTTATACAGTGGAGTTTCACTTTGTGTGCAGGTATGGCCTCGCGCATGATCTGATTTGCTGGCTAGTGACAGCCGAATAGATCACCATCCGGCAGACGGATGATTTTGCGCTCTCCACCCTATTTGAACCCTCTGTTTACAGTCCCAAAATGGGAGCTTTTTTCCCAAGCTGTTTTGAGCAGGGAGGACAAAACTTTCAAATACTTTAGAGAAATCTCCTATAGTAGTCTTCGCAAGCTATGTGTTTGTGGTTTTTTGGGCAACGTCCCTCCTCTGGGACAGAATCTGACCGGGGGGTTCCTCAACGCTCATGTACACTGCCGCGGCTGCTGTGGGAAGGTGGTGGGGGAGGGTGGGTTAAGAAGCCTAGTACTAGCTCCCATAGCAGAAACTATGTAGTGTCTGGAGTCGCAAATGAGCAGCTTCCTGTTCAACCGCTTGTGAGGAGGGCACTCGGCCAGCAGCAGCAGGGCGTACCTGGAGCAGACCTTGGAACAACAGGTGGTTGGCTTACTTGGTGTGACGCAGCACTCTGCCACCCCAGTTAGAAGATCCTAGCTGGCACTACTGCGGCAAGTCCAACAGGAAAGTTTTTGGCCCCCAATACTTGCCGTGTTTGCATGTGGAGAGCTGTCGCGCCGGCTCCAATAGTGTGGAATCAGAGCGGGATGTTCAATGCGGACCGGGGACTCATTCGTTTTACCCAAAGTCGAACTCGCTTGGTCCCACCGGAAAATGTGGAGAGTGTTTCTTGAACTTTGTCAAGATGAATCAGGCGTGGATTGGCCAGGATTTCCACACACAAATGCCTAAGGCGTCAGATTACATCAGCCATGACGCAACGCAAAATTACTGCCGACACCCTCTCCACTCATTCAGGAGGGACTCTACATGTATCAGCGTTTAACAGAACAGGTTCTGTCATATTTTGTGACGGTTTAAAGCTCTGGCCTCATGGAGTGACCCCTGCTGTGACGTCCCCTTTCTGTGCTGCGATTTGTGGCGGCTCCAGTAACCTACTACTGTGTTCTTTGATGCTATGGTAGGATCTTAGACCTCAGCTTGTTTTTTTCCAGCTGCCGCTGCCATGACTTTATCAGGCTGCATTCCTGCTTCAGTTTTTTGGTCAGTTTTGCCCTCGTAAGTGCCCAGGGAATTTTAGAGTGAAGCGATTCTAATAGCGGCGGCAGTCATGTATTTGTCATACTAAAACACATCATTGTATCAGGAACAAACCAAGCTCCCTCTGCATATTTAAGCATGGCACAACGTTATACAGCACCCTACAGGCTCTCTGCAGCCAGGAAATAGCTGTTTTTTAACACGATTCGTCCCGAAGTAATTCGGACCGAAACTAATTTTGTCGGAGAACTCGGCGAACCGAATGTTTGAAAAATTCGCCCATCTCTAAAAATTATGTGTTCCTTCAGAACAACTCACCACACAGGCAACGTTGTTTAAACTGTTGGCAACAAAAGTGAGTACCCCATTAAGTGAAAATGGACAAATTCCTCCAGACCTGAGCCCCCCAGAAAACTGGTGGAAGTTCCTTGCTCTGTATCCCTGAATCTCAATGACATGATTTGCACCCTTCAAGAAGAGCGGCATGCCATGCCTCAGCACTCAATGACTTGTGAACAGCATGAGGCTTTGTTGTCAAGCTGTAATTGATGCTCAAGGTCATATGACACGTTATTAATACACCAACATTTTTGATGATGTATACCCTCAACTGCTGTTGGCTTTTGTTTCATTAAATTGTTAAAGATTAGGCCGTCTGGCCACTTATTCACTCTTGCCAGCTCCTCTATTGCTCCATGCTGCAGGTAACAGACCACACACCCCGAACACCTGGCGCAGGATGCCTTTAATAGGTCTCCAGGGATGTGTCCAAGACCTGGCCTGGAACACGGGGAGTAGACACCCAACCGACACATTGCCTACTCCCAATAAGAGCTGACCCAGGAACGGCTGAAAAGCCACACTAACTAATACCAATTGCCAACCACTTAGTGTGGCTGACAACTCATATGGCTGGCTCCTATCCCACCAAGGCCAGGTAACCTGGGTGGCGTGTGTCTTGCAGATCTCCGGCTGCAAACCCTCTAGTGGCAGAAACATGCGACTACCCGCCTTCGCTCTGCCACAATATATATATATTTTTATCTGTATTTATATGCATGGAAATGGCATATATATTATTATATATATATTATATATATATATATATATATATATATATATATATAATATATAAAATATATATATATATATATTATGCCATTTTTATGTATATAAATACAGTTTAAAAATAGAAGTTTTAAAATATTAAAATATAAAGAATTGTAAAAAAAAATATTCAAAACTCAGAAATAAGAAAATTACGTTACACATCATAGGTATGATTGCATCTATAGGGGTCCAATCTGTACACATTTTTACTGTATGATTGCATCTATAGGGGTCCAATCTGTACACATTTTTACTGTACAGTGAGCACTTAAAAAAAAAACACTATTTTGTGTTTCCAAATTTAAGAAATATGAGGAACTTTTTATTTATTTATTTTTTAAAAAGTACTAAAAAATTCTGTACTAAAATATTCTACACATTTGGTATCACCAGAATCATAGCAACCTGCAGAATATACACATCATTTAGATCGAATAGTGATCTCCACAAAAATGAAACCACAGCCAAAAAGGCACAATTAAGTTTTTTTAAAACAATCCTTCCTACTATATATTTTTTTGTTTCCTAGTACATTATATGATACGGCCAATGGGGAAAAAAAAAGTTATAGCCCTTGGATTTGCTTGATTCAATTTAATTAAAACGGAAAATAAATGTACCCTTAACACCACAACTATTAATTGTACTATGCATATTAATATATTATTTTTTTTTTTATATCTTACTGCAAATATTAATATAAAAATATAGCTTGTATGTAAATCCATACTACTTGCTATTTACTTGCTATTACTAATGCTTGAATATACAACTTGGTTTCACTGTGGTTTCATTTTTATGGAGATCACTGTTCAATGTAAATGATGTGTTATGTATATTCTGCACGTTGGTACGATTCTGGTGATACCAAATGTGTAGAATGTTTTAGTACATAATTTTTTAGCATTTTAAAAAAAAAAGTTCCCCATATTTTTTTAAATTTGGAAACACAAAATAGTGTTTTTTTGTTTTGTTTTTTAAAGTGCTCAATGTACAGTAAAAATAAACTGATAAATAGAAAGATGTGATATTTTATTATAATAAAATATCACATCTCTCTATCAGTAAAGAGAATTGAATAAAACTAAAGAAGGTGCTGTAATTCTATAATATTAGTTTTCACAGTGGTTAATTCAGCTTGCAGCATTGAAAATGTAATCTGCTATTGTCTAACCAGGATGAATCAAATGTGTATCTTATAGCTGATAGCATGGACTACATCATGTTATGTCTGCTGGTTATTGTATTAACCTGTGACCCCCAAATGTAATCATATGGCATTAATAGACAGACTGCATCCTGAGGCATAACATCCATCCAGATCAAATTCATTAATTCATTAATACAACCTTTATATCCTGACACCCACTGCCAAGTACTTCTTCATTTGTGACATTTCTCGCCTTGTATCATGCTTCAGTGCACTCTGATCAGGTCATTTTCTTTGATTTTAGTAAGAAAATCTATTTTCTTTTCTGAATGGTCTTTTTTGAGTCTATCATATAGAAAAGCGCATTATAGTGCACAGCAGGTCATCTTCTTTGTGGATGGATGCCCATCACATTGCTTTGTGCTACATTCTTAATTTAAACTGGTGCCTTTATTTGAAGGTGAGACAGTAACAAAAACACATATCACTGCTGTAATGGAAACAATCCCCAGTATTAGGAAGAGATTTTTAAAACTTCACTGGACATATAAGTAATGACAAACGAATAAAATCATTTTAATGTAAATTACATTGCAAAAATCCACCAGCTTAAATGTATAGAACAATCTTCTACCACTTTTATAAATGAGAGTTACTGTCTGTGCAGAAAGCTGGGACATAATAATAATAATAATAATAATAATAATAATAATAATAATAATAATAATAATAATAGTAATTAATTAATTAGAGATGAGCGAATTTCTCAAAAAGTCGATTCACCGAATTTTCCCCATAACTTAGTTTTGTTCCGGATTTATTCACTACAAATCGTGTTAAAAAAAACAGCTATTTCCTGGCTGCAGAGAGCCTGTATGGTGTTGTAGGACATTGTGCCATGCAGAAATATGCATAGGGAGCGTGGCTTGGTTCAACAAAGTGTGGCTTCCAGACATTTTTTTGGGGAAGTCCACAACCAGGACATTAGTCAACTACATATTACACCAATTGACCAACTGCCAACAGAGAAAACCAATAAGTACTTTGCTTTTGCAAAAAAGAGAAACTTAGTGGATGTTCAAATTACAAACAATCTGTCCAAAAGGATGAAACAAACTAGTAGAACTTATTTATTGATCTTAAATAAAGTACTTTTAAATTCTCACATAATGACTGAGTAATAAATAGAAGAATAAATAGAAGGAAAAAAAAGAAATAGTAAGATCCTCTTAATTACGCTAACATCATAAAACAAGGGAGAAGAATTGCCCTTAGGTTATCTGTAAACATAGGGCTAATATACATAGAACTCGTAGGAAGAACGTCACTCGTTTCCACGTTGAAGGAAACAGTCGAGCCCCCCTACACTTGAGCCAATCAGAGAAAGAGCTCCTCTCTCCAATGAACATAATGGAGACAGTCGCTTGGATCCTGATTGGCTCTCACAGACACCATAGGTTAAAATGTAATTTTTATCACTCCCTCTAGGAGTGGTAGATATAAATTTAGCTACCTTTCTATACAGCAATCAGATACAAGATTCTGTCTCCATAGAACAAAATGGAGCGAGTAGCTTGACTCCTGACTGGAATGTAGCCCATAGTATATTATGAGTCCTTAGTAGGTCGTTCTCTTATTGGCTGGAAAGGTCCAGCCTCTGTATTTCTGTTCAATCACCATATAGCTTTATCCTTAGCTGTGTTTTTTTTAATTATACCACTTTGTTTCTGGTTGTTTGTACAGACTCTCATAGAATATAATGGCTTCATGTCGCTCGAGTAGCAATTGGAGGCACAATGACAGATAGTGGAGGTGGCAACAGCATGAGTAGGCCACAGACTGGCAAAATGACAGATCGTCGAGGTGGCAGCAGCATGAGTAGGCCACAGACTGGCACAATTACAGAGTGTGGAGGAGACGGCAAGAGGAGTAGGCCATAGAATAGCACATTGACAGATTGTGGAGGTGGCGGCAGCAGTAGCATCAGGCCAGATAGTGGCACAATGACATAATTTTGAGGTGGCGACTGCTAGGTGACTTAATGAGGAGGTGGCAGCAGCAGCATCAATACAGAGAGTGACAGTAGCAGCAGCAGAATGAGGAGACCTGAGTGGTGAGGTGGCGGCAGTATGAGTAGGCCACAGAGTGGCACAATGACATGGCGTGGAGGTGGTGGCAACATGAGTAGGTCACAGAGTGGCACAATGATAAATTGTGTAGTTAGCAGCAGCATGAGTAGTCCAAAGACTGGCACAATTACACAGTGTGGAGGTGGCGGCAGCAACAGCAGCAGCATTAGGCCTTTTGGTAACTATGGCCCCCGCCGCACTGAGCACCCACTCTGATGACACACTACCAGCCAGGCAGGACATCTTCTCCAGTGCAAACTCGGCAAGGTGCGGCCACAAATCCAGTTTGGCTGCCCAGTAGTCCAGCGGATCTTCAATGTGAGGTGACAGGGTGCTGTCCAAGTAAGCCATCTCTTTCTGATTCAGGGTCTGCTCCAGGTGCTGCTGCTGGTTAGTACCTTCCTCAGTAGGTGGGTGAGGAAAGCTGCTCATCAACAGCTCCAGACTCAGGTTGTTGCTGGTTGCTACTCCTACCACCCCCACCCTCCTACAGCAGCCATGGAAGTGTTATGTGAGAACTGAAGAACCCCCCCCCCCACCCCAAGGTCAGACCTGCTAGAGGATGGCACAGATAGGCAGCGGCCAACTGACAAAATAGGATGTCTCTATAGTACTTGAGTTTTTCCTCCTTCTAAGCAGGTGAAAAAGGGCTCCCATTTTGGACCGGTAGTGAGTGTCCAAGAGGGTGGAGAGCCAGAAGTCATCCCTCTGCCAGATGGTGACTATTCGGCTGTCACTACCCAGGCATATCAGCATGCAGCGGGCCATCTGCACAAGTGACTCTGAGGTACTCCCTGCCTCCATCTCCACTGTATACTGCCATGGTGCTTGAGGGTCATCTGCCTCGTCTTTCCCATCTCCCTCTACCTCCTCCAGTTGCTCCTTCTCCTCCTCTCCTATCACCTGGGTAGAAAAAACACTCATTTTGCCAGACATTGCATGTGCTCCAATGTCGTCCTCCTCCTCCTCCAGTTCAACCCCACTGGACTCATGTGGTCGTGAAATGTAGTCACAATGTCTCCAGTCCCCTGACCGGACAGATTTTGCAGTATCTGTTCCAGAACATGAAGCAGTGGAATGACGTTATACGTCCCGTAGTCCTGGTGACTGACAAATAACATGGCCTCCTCAAAGGATCTGAGTAAATCAAAGGGCCTGAACAAATGGCAGGTGTCATGCATTAGCTGCCACTGGCTGACATCAAAATTACACAAGGGAATACTCTTGTTCGCTTGGATCATCAAGAAATCATTAATGGCCTTTCTCTGTTCACAGAGTCAATCCAAGTAGTATTATGTTGTACCGTGTTAGCCATAGAAAGTAGTAGAATAGTGAAGAAATCAGGCAATACCTTTTTCAGGCTAACTGAGTATATTTGATGGTGAGCTTTCGAGAGAACTAGCTCCCTTCTTCAGACAGATTGTTAACAATCTGTCTGAAGAAGGGAGCTAGTTCTCTCGAAAGCTCACCATCAAATATACTCAGTTAGCCTGAAAAAGGTATCGCCTGATTTCTTCACTATTCTACTAGAGTCAATCCAACACATGGAGGCTGGAATTCCAATGTGTTGAAATGTCGCATATCAGGCCGTTCTGCTGCTGCAGCTCAAGGATGGTGTGCTTAGTGCTGTAGGAATGGTTAAAGTGCATGCAAAGTTTCCTGGCCATTTTTAGAATGTCTTGCAGATCGGTGGAAGACTTGAGGAACCGTTTGACAACCATATTAAACATGTGCGCCATGCAGGGCGCATGGCTCTGCCCTCCTCGACGCATCGCAGACACCATGTTCTTTGCATTGTCTGTCACCATGGTTCCGATTTTCAATTATCGTGGAGAAAGCCAGGAATCAATTTTGTCTTTCATGACGTGGAACAGTTCCTCCTCTGAGTGACTTAGTGCACCCATGCAAACTCGGTTTAGAACTTAGTGACACCACCATGCCCTGCTCATGTGGTATTCTGGAGAAGAACTAGGACTTGTTGCTGCAGGGGAGGCTGAAGTGGTGTAGGAGGAGGAGGTGGACATTGGCGCAGGATCATCAGTTTGACAAAGTGAAGGAGAAAGCAGCATCTCCAGTCCAAGTTGCTGGCGTGGTTGGGCAGGAAGCACATTCACCCAGTTGGCCGTAAAGGACATGTACTTTCCCTGACCGTAGTTACAGCTCCACATGTCCGCGCTGCTGTGCACTTTTGAAGACACCGACGGACTTAAGGAATGGTTCGCCTTCCCTTCTCCCGACTTCGCACTGCTGCCACCCTGCTGACTCCCAGCCACACTACCGACTTGCTGCCTGCGCTGCTGAATGAAGCGCAAGCTGCTGCCCTCTTCTTCCGACAAGCCCTTGCTTCACCCGGCCCCCAAGTGTGATCGACTACATCATCATCGATTAGTGTTTGCCCGTCATTGCTGTCCTCCTCAATGGTCTCAGTGTACAGAGCCTGACCGCTGGCAACATAACCTCCCATTCCACTTTCCACATCACTACTTGCCTGTCTACTGCAAGAAGCAGTGGATGTCTGCCCCACCACTTTGCTGCCCAGTAGCTGCTCACTGTCTTCAAATAGTTTGTCCTTGCTGTATAGTGGCACACAGCCCACAGCACACAGTAGTTCTCTGGCTGACGGAACCGAACGGGACAGAGGCGGGTTGATAACAGGTGAGGGCTCATGACCTGCTCCTGGGCCATGCCAACTAAGGGTTGTGTCTGACGAACCCACTGACTCTTGACTGGGGTTGTCAGATATCATCTGGCAGGAAGTGGATGACCTAGTCAACCATTCAAGAACCGTTGGCTTGGTGGTCAAAACACAGCTGCTAGATGACACCGGTAGCTCTGACCTCGCCGAGTGTCCCCTTACTGTGCTGCGACCTGTGCCTGCTCCAGGAACATTTGTGCCACCGAACCTCTCATGTGAAGGGCCTGCCACCTCTCTCTCTGGCATATTGTTTGATCAAAAAATTTACAATAAAACAAACTCTGTTTAATTTACATGTGTGTATATGACAAATACACAAGCTGTATTTCAAAGGTGTTTCAGCTTATGTGAAAAAAGTAACTCTTTGGCACAGAGAGCAAAATCCCAAAAGACTGAAGTGGCTGTATTGGAGATATGTGTATGTGAGAAATACAGAAACTGTATTTCAAAGAGAGTTCACCACGGTAAGTGAAAAAAGTAACTCTTTAAAAACAGAGAGCAATATCCCCCCACCTACCCAAAAAAGGTGGTTCAGGAACATGTGTGTACATGACAAACACCGTGTAGCTGAAAGGTATTTCACCCCAGTAACTGTAAAGTTGGAAGTATTTGGCACAGAGTGCAATATAGTGCTGCTGTAGAGAGATCCATGTGCATAAGAGACACAGGGCGACATGTATAAATTGGGCTGCGTCTTTTCAGCCCGATATCAGGCGCAGCCCCGTTCATACATTTTTTAATCTTCCGCTTTGTAATGTGTGCATTCTTGGGAGTTTGCGGGAGGCGGTGTGCACTAAAACCATAGCGAAGCCACAAAGTCTTTCAAAAGTCTTTCAAAGTGGTATACCTGATCCAGAACTGTCACCCGAGTGCTAGAATGTGTCTGATTTATGACCTGCTGTAGAGTGGGTTCATTAATCAGACGCATTCTATGCCTTTATTATGCACATGAAATTTGACGTTCCCATGCCAAATTTCATGCATGTCACCCATGGTGTCAAGTGGCAGAATGTAAAATGGCTGGCCTATTTATAGGGCTGTGACATCACAGAAGCTGTCTGGCTGCTGATTAACTGCATGTCTGCATGTCATGACATTGAGAGCATTCCTTTCTTTCTCCCATAGTTCTGTGCCCCATGTCATGCCATGTGTTAGCGGCCAAGAGTCAGCCAGGAAATTCGGCTTCATTTGTAATCAAATTTTTCCTGAAATTTTAAACAAATTCCACTTCGTTTGAATCGATTCACTCTTCCCTAGTAATTATGCAAAACAATAATAGCGGTATTCCATTATCAGAAAAATTACATAGCACCTGCGGCACTTTGTAATGCACCTTATTTTGGGGGGGCGTGCGGAAAGCGGGACGCACTACAATCATAGTGAAGCTATAGATTTATAGCTTCGCTACAGCATTTCTAGGTGCATTACTGCTGGAACAGCTAAACCACTTTCAAAGTGGTATACCTGAGCCAGACAAGCACTAGAATGAGTCTAATTTATGACCTGCTGTAGAGTGGGTTCATAAATTAGGCACATTCTGTGCTGTTATAATGCGCAGGAAATTTGGCGTTTAAAAGCCAAATTTCCTACATGCCACCCTAAATATAAATATTGTCTAACTTGACTGTATGTAGGTAATGGATAGACATATAACATAATTAGAACATGTTAATAAATAAGAAAAATAAGCAGCAGCTGTTACTACTTACTGTCTATTATGTTTTCCCAGATATATCAAACTAGTTTTATGAGACTATTACTTAGAACTGTGTTTGATTTCTAGCTGCAATCCACTGCATACTAATTAGACTGACAATATTTTCCTTTGCCATCTGGGAAATTTGTGCATTTTGTGCCCAGGTAACGAGAGAGCAGGTATTTATAGCTAGAAAGGACATTGCAGAGAACTGAAAATGGCCGAAGTGCAGCTGTGGAAGCAGTGAAAGTTATAATTTAGTGGTTGAAAACTGCTTTGCTAGAGACAATCACACAAAATAGCAAACTTTTGAAAGTGAGGTATTTTATGACTTTAGACAGGTCTGGTTACTGTCTACCAAAGTATTTAAATTTCAAACAACTATTATCTTAGGGTTGTTTGCCATGTGTACACAGAATGCTTATAGTGTAAATTTGTTTCTTTATGCTAATTATTATATTAGGGTGTAGCAGTATCTTAGACAGAGTACCAAAATATTTTAAATTGCCAGTGTGATACCACATTAATACTGAAAAAAAAAAAAAAAAACAGGGGCCAGCTATGTGGAAATAATCACTAATAGGGATGAGCGATATTATCAGCAAAAGTTGAAATCGGCACGTTTTTTAGGCTTATCAGATTATCTTACAGATAATCTTTTACTATCGCGCCATTTTCAGTGTTTCCTGTCATTTTGACAGCTAGCCATTCAGTTCCAAGGATAGAGGGGGTGAGGAGGATGTACGACGTCATGGACTGGGCCGGTGTATGGATCGTCATTGCTGCAAAACTTGACCTTCTTTTTATCAATGCAACTGCATTTGCTTTTCAGCTCAAATTTCATGTCTAATGCCACTACACAGCCCAGGATGAGTCCTCGTTAAACCAAAGCTGTTCTAACAGATTCTGAGAGAATTCTCTTTCTAAAACAACAAACCATCACCTAGCATATAGCTTAGAATCGATTTAGATTAGAGAATTTCGCTTCTTTAAATTTAGGATTAGAGAAAGTTTTAAGATATTCCACAGGTGAGTCCAGCCATGGGGCTGCGGGGGTGGGGGGCGTTTTCAGGGGGGGTAGCGGCAGGAAGAGAGGCTTTTGAAAGGAAGGGAGATCTTGTGCAGCTCAGTGTTTGTTTCTTGACCTTCGAATTGAAAAAGCTTTCTTTGTTATACCCACTCTTTTTGGCTCTGAAAAGGAGGTGAAATTGTCCCATGGTATTTTACGTTCTATGCAAACACTGCGTGTCAGTGTTCCCAAAAAACCGGCATAACTAAACCCTAAAACTTTAAAAAGTTTTATTGAAGTCCTTGGTGCTGTTAGCCCACAAAGAGCTTCAGTTGTAACGGCATATATTGTTATAAATAATTTTATAGTAAATAGCTGTCCTGTTGTCAGTGGTGTGAAGGCCCGCCATATTAATCCATATAACATTTAAATAATCTTAATGCAGTCCGTGCTTTCTGTTTGGCTCATAGAGCTCAGTTGTCAACGCATTATTGATTTATACAATATTTGATAGTAAAATTATGCCTGTTGTTCAGTGGTGCTAAAGTAACCGCCATATTAATCCATATACCATTTAAATACCTTATTGCAGTCCGTGCGTCTGTTTGCCGCAAAGAGCTCAGTTGTAACCATATTGTGTTACACATATTTAATTGGTGCAAATTACAACTGTTGTCAGTGGTGCGAATGCCGCCTTATTAATCCATATAACATTAAAATACTCTTATTGCAGTCCGTGCGTCTGTTTTGCGCAAAGAGTTCAGTTGTTCGCATATTGTGTTTAAACATATTTTATAGTAAATTGCGCGCATGTGTCAGTGGTGTGAAGGAATGGCCATGATTATCTATAATATAATTGTAAATACTCTTATTTGCATCCTTTCATCTGTTCTGCCGCAAAGAGATCCGTTGACGCAAAATGTGTTATACATATTTCCTAGTAAATTGCGCCTGTAGACAGTGGTGCGAAGGCTGTCGTATTAATCCAAATAACATTTAAATACTCTTATTGCAGGCCGTGCGTCTCTTTGGCGCATAGAGCTCAGTTGTACGCATATTGTGTTATACATATTTTATAGTAAATTGTGCCTGTTGTCAGTGGTGGCAAAACTGACATATCATGGTACCATAATAACTTTTTAATACTTATATTTCACTCAGTTCATCTCAGTTTTGGCGCTAATCGTGCATTTGTAAAATATTTGTTGAAAACTATCAACTGCTAGTTCCTACTGGTCAGTAGTAAATCTCAGGGACTAAAAGGAAGAACACTAGTGATTTGTGGATTACGGTTTCTTACCACCAACCGCATTTCAACAGATATTTGAAAGAAAAAATTCTGTTCTAATCAAGTTGGTTGTTGGAAATTAGTGTGATTTAAGAAAGCTGTATTTGCGTCTTTTCAAAAACGAGAACTGTCAAAAACACTTATACCTTTTACATTTTTATTATTTCTGACATGAGCAAAATGCAGGGTAAGGCTAGCAAAGAGGCGTGTAGGATCTGGGGGTAGAGGGTACTATAGCTGGATCGACAGATGCAGGACCGTCCACTCTCCTGTCATCCGCGTAGGTTCGGTGCCTGTGAATTTCTCAGTAAAGAATAGCGTCGTACAGTATTGTTCTTCAAGGGGTATTATAATGCACCTGCATCCAGCCCAGTCTTACGTTACCTCCTACGTCATCCAGTCACGGCCACAAATGTCGTCACATCATCGTAGCATCCATCCAACATGAAGCGAAGACAGCCCAAATGTCAACATCGTGTACCCACCCAACCAACTGTGGATAATCCAAATGCCGGTGGGTTCAGAAGGCCATTTCAAAAGATCAAGAAGTCCAAAGAGGATGATTTTGTCTGCTCTGACGCCCAAATCGGCTGATGCAGAACAGAGGATGAGAAGAAGCCGGTCGTATCGTCAAAAAAATCCCGAAGCGGTCGGCCAACGCCATGTAGTGCTCTTGGCTTGTAGCCCACAGCTCGCAGGAAGCAGATGTTCAGGACGATGGAAGTCACATGTGTTGTATGATGATGACAACATTGTGGATCCAACGTGGGTCTTCACGAGCATTCAATCACTGACCGAGGAGGAAGAATGATGTGGTGTGTCCAGATACGGTTCCTGCCTCAAAAAGGAAGAGGGCAGTCGCCACAAGTCCGCTGAGATATATTCCCCTAGCACACGAATCGGCTGAAACAAACGCTCCTCACTTCATTATCGCCGTTGAAAAAGGTCCAGGACCTCTCATGCGTGGTCCTTTTACGAGCGACAGCCTCTGATTCACCCAGCGATGACATATGTTCGCCTTGCCGTAATCGCACAGTAGGCCAAGCTAGCAGCCAGACCTTCTGTCTACCAGGTTTGGGAGCAGAAGAAAACACTTTAAACTAAACCCATCCCAAAGCCAAAAGCCAGAATGTCAGCATTGCCAGGCTTTGGCCTTTGGAAATGTTCCTTACCATCTGGTGGACACATGAATGGTTTCCCCGCCACTCATAGTCCTTGCCTGCCCCCAAATACCAGATGCCCAGCAGGCATTTCTTTTTCCAGAAAAGCCGTCCCTGCCATGGCCAGCCACGTACACCTAAAATTTCAAGCGAGTTGTCCTGCATCTGTGTCCGGCAAAGTCCATCTGACCACCGATACATGGACAAGTAAGCCACGGCGCAAGGCCCGCTATATCTCCTGTGACAGCTCCTGGTTAGCATGGTGTAATGTCCTCTGGTGGTAACCGTGTGGCTCTCAGGCACTGCGCACACGTCGCTCTTCAAAACCACAGGGATGGTGCAGGGGTCTTTTCCCCAAGGTCCATTGGTAGCATCACGTGCCCTATAAACCAGGCCTTGTTAAATTAATCTCTCATGGAGACTGTACAACACAACAGTCAGAAGCTTTGGATTGGCTCTTCGCAACGAGACCGTGCCGCTGGGTGACAAGAAACCATGTTGGCCAGGCAAGGTGGTGTGTCTTGTCGTCCAGAAATTTCAAACGCTAAATACCCCGGATCTGGACTGCTGCTTAGGAAGGCTCGAGGTCTGAGCTCACACTAACCGCTGTCACACCCTGCTTCGTCCCTTCGTCCCGCCTGAGCCTGCATTGCAAGCGTCAGCTCGGCCCTCCCCCCATCAACAGTCTCATCTGTTTGACGTGGCAACACGCAGTAATTCCCACCCCTCCACATGCTCCAGCGATTGTGGCAAGCAAGCACAATGCCATTATGCAGTACGAAATGACACATGGCCTGACAAGCACGCTGCGGACCTCGGGTGTTGATCCACCGAGATGGAGGCAGTTGTAAAGAGCTTTTGCACCATCCTTGCCAGTATGGTTTGAAGAAGCCACCACAATGGTCATTGTGGGCAATGGCCCTTGTTGCAGCAGAGAATATGTGGTGATCTAAGTTCTGGAACGATTGATGTACACACTGAACATCAGGTCCCACCAGCGATGGAGGGAGGAGACGGACATAGATGAGGAACAGGAGCCTTACTCTCCGTCTAATCCAGAAGGCTCAACATTCACAACTTTATATCGGTCTTCATTAGGCAGTGGTTCTGGGGGTCCCAGGGCTAGTGCAAGGCGACGCCTCAGCTCATCATCATCAGTTTGCATCATCTGAGGCAAAGTCAGGCTGGTGTTGAAGCTGTGCCCGGAGGAAGCGGAGAAGGAGGAGGTATTCCTGGACACCGACGTTACCGATGTCCCCTGCTCTTTGGGAAGAGGTTGCTACGGATTTGAGGCGGAGGAGGAAGATTAGGAAGATCAGTTTGCTAAGTGCCGCCACAGACCAGAGGCTTTGGAAATCATGCACCATCTCACACAATGAGTGCTTGTGGATCTCCTTTCCCTCCAACAGGATCCTCGTCATTAGATACCGATCAAACTGAACCACAGTATTTGGGTGGCCCCACTCACTCGAACCCCGTACAAGCAAAACTCAGCACTTTTCTTCCACCCGACCCACGACAGAGTGTAAAATACAGTAATTGGAGATGCCGTGCTGATTGATTAACTGGAGACACATCTGTTGCGTCTGCTTCACGATCTTCAAATGTCACGGTGGAACAACGTCAGCAACGTGACAGCAGCAGAGTGCCAGTAGTCCACAGCGGCAGCAGCAAAGCAATGTGGCAGAACCTAATGGGCTGACCACAGCAACCTTTCATTTACCACCTCCACCAACGCATGTAAAAGCAGGGCACTATACGACACACATAGACCGGCTTAAGAATCATGGTGCATGACTATCTGCGACTCAAAACCGATGATTTTCTATATTTCCTGACGCAATAGACTTCTGGGTATCCAAAAGGATGAATGGCCCGAGCTTCGTGGCCACGCCATAGAGGTGTTTGTCCTGCCCGCCCAAAAAAGGCCCAGCGTTATATCTGAGCGGACCTTCAGCACAGTCATTACAGACAAACGCATCCGGCTTTCCAAACGCATCTTGAAAAAAAAAATTAAAATGACAATTTCTTACTGCAATTTTTATTGTCAGTTCCAAAAATTTCATTTTGCTGGTTTTTGGGGGCTGGTTGAGGAGACTGTCAAAGACCACCAATTGTACACGGTTTCATTGAAAGAAAAGTATTCCATTACTAACTTCCACATCTTTAGATTTTTTGCACTGTCCAATGGAAGTTGGGTCATGGTGCTGTGAGATACCGCTATAATCAAAAGTCCTTTTGGACAGAAAGGTGGCTTCTAAGTGACATTTCTCCTTTACATTTTTAACAATGGCCTGAGAAGTCCATTTTTTAAAAATTTTTGGGTTATCTGCAGTGAATATGCAGCTATACTACAGGTCCTAATTTAAAAATATGGTTTCTAAACAGACATTAGTTCTTCCACCAATTGTCAAGAGTGAGGCTTCCTAGGGTGATAATTTTGAAATTATGGGGGCATGGGGCTGACAAAAACAGAAATAGGAAGGGCACTGAATTGACACATATTACAAAATTGACTATTTTATATGGGCAAGATCTTTAACATTGCTAGCAATCCCTGTAGGACACAACTAGAGATGGGCAAATTGAATTCTAACGAAAGTGGGAATTCGTTTAAAATTTCAGGAAAACTTCGGTTCTGAACGAAGTCCCGAAGATTAGGGTACATCGGGTTGAACTAAGTGTGCTTTTGATTGATAAATGGCTAGCAGCCACCTAGGCGTTTTCATGGGGCAAAGTCACTCTTGGAGGAAGAAGTCATAGCCTACATGACAAGTGGCAGGAGATGAAGCCAATCAGAGACCTGCGGGATTCTGAGACATCACCGGCACTACAATATAAAATCCGGGCGCGACTCATCATGGAGCTCATACCGCTCTCACTGTACTGATCAGGAAGGTGCTGCCGCGGCTGATTGTTACTGAAGAACTGATTTTTCTACAGCGATTTTTTGTGTGTGGTCCTCAGCATGACTCAGAAAACTGCTTCTCTTAATGTTCTATTTCTGATTTTTTGGTGTATTGGAATCTGAATCCAGTTTGCATCCACAGCAGCTGCATATACAATTTTAATGCATCTGCACACTGCACATAGAAAAATCCAAGGGGTGTATCTAAGCCAGATCCATTTGTATCATTTAAAAAAACAGCGTTTAAATAGCGAGACAAATACCACTGGTCATTTTGGCTGGCACAAATTCTTTTTTGCGCATTTTACATCCATGGGTTAATTAAGCGTTGTTCTGCTTTTGTGGTGAACTCCAAGAAACCCCGTCTTTTATTCAACCGCCGAAAAATTACAATTTCCTGTACCCATAATTCACAAGCGAAGGTTAACTTACAAATTTTTCTCCCCCTTTTAGTTGTGTGCTAGAAAACACGTAATTGTAACACGCTACAAACTAGAAGCTTTGGCGTGCTCAATTCTTTGGCAATTTACACATCCAAGGGTTAATTAAGAAGCGTTGTTTTTTTTCCTGCTCTGTTACTCCAGAAAACTTTACTTTTTCACCGCCCAAAAAATTACAATTTTCTGTAACCATAATTCACAAGCAAAGGTTAATTACAATTTTTTCTCCTTCTTTTTGTTTGCGTAGAAAACAGCCCAATTGAAAACACGCTACAAAGCTAGTAGTTTTCTGGGTTTGCACAATTCTTTTGCGCAAATTACATCCAGTGAGGTTAATTAAGCGTTGTTCTGCAGTTGTTACTCAGTAAAAGAAACTTTGTTTTTACCGCCACAGAAGAAAATCTGTAGCAATAATTTTATATCCAAGTTTAATTAAGCTGTTTGTGCTTTTAAATATCAGTAAAAAACACAGTAGTTTTTTAGAACGGCACATACAAGTCAATTACTCCTGCCCATATTGTGGAGGCGCAGCAATTTCTAATCGCAAGGGTTTAACAAAGCTTCTTAGTGGTTTCAATTTGGAGTCCAAATACAGGGTGTTTATTTATCATATACAGATAGATTCACAAACAGATGTCTGGTACAGTGTAGAAACAAACAGTATGTCAGACAGTAGAGGTGGTAGGCTCTTCACCTGCGAGTGGCTCAGATGCACAAACATTCCTGGAGCAGGGTCGAGCACAGCAGGGGACGTCACAGCAGGGGTCACTCGTGAGGCACAACTAGCACTGCTGTCCATCCTAAGCGTCCGAGTACTGACAGCATCCACAATGGTTCTTGATTTGTGTTGACTAGGTCCAAATCCACTTCCTCCCAGATGACATTGACAACCCAGCCAAGATTCGGTGGAACACCAGACACAACCCTTAGTTGGCAAGCCCGGGATCGTGTCAGCGGCCCCTCACCTGACCTCATCCCGCCTCTGTCCATCCGGATTTCCTCAGCCAGAGTCTACTATGTGGTCTGGCTGAGCGCCACTATAATAGCGAGTGATGAAATCAATTTGATGAGGGGCAGTCAGCAGCTACTGGCAGCGAATGACAATGGTCCCATATCCCCCTGCTTCTTGCAGTAGGCGGCAAAGTAATAGATGTAGAGAGTGCAATGGGAGGTCAAGTTGTGGAGGTACATCCTCTGCATACCAAGACCTAGGTGGATAGCGACAGCAGTGAACATTGAAACACAAATCAGATGATGATGTAGCCGACCTCACTTGGGAGCCTGGTGAGGCAAGGGCTTCATCATCCGTGTAGAAGAAGGGCGTCAGCTTGTGCGTCAGGCAGGCGGCGAGCCAACAAGTGGGTCGAGTGGCCGTGATCAGCAGGATAGCAGCATTGTGATGGTCGGAGCCAGGTGGCCAAGGGGCAAAAAACCCCGCTTCGCAGGTCCAAGAAAGTAGCGCACGAGTGGCTACATCGAGGCAGCGCGCAGTAGTCACTCAGTGCAGAGCGATGCGGTAAAATCCATACTCTGCTGTGTTGCAGTTCTTTGCTAAGACACCGGAGGTACCGAATATGGGTATATGTAGAATCTGTAAGCAGAAATGTGAAGCATGGCCAGGGAGCTAACGTTGGCACCACGGCGCCTGCGTCAACACATGCAGCATCACCATCCGGTGCCTGGAGAAACGTGGCTCAGAAGTGGTTGTCCAATACCTGCCTGCCGCAAACGCAACAGCAGCAGCAGACGCGCCCAGTTGCACTCAAGCCATTGCAGCCAGTCAAGGCTCCCCAACCACCTCTGTCAGAAGGGAGCTGTTTCTCCTTTTGACATCATCTCCCGGTCCAGATGCTCTGCTCCTCGATACTCATGGCGCCAGCATTCGTTCAGAGCGAGCGATTGCAAAGAGACAAACAGTATGTCGTCCAACCATCCTAATGTGAAGCAGCATACCGTGCTACCTGTCCAAGTTGTTGGTACTGCTCTTGCAGTCCCACGCCTTTCCAAAATGTGTACTCTTCACCATTCAGATAACTAATGTCTTTTGCCGAGCCGATATGGAGAGTTCCAAGCCGTAATATCTTTTCCAAAAAGGCAAGTAACCAAAGCACTTCATAAATAAGTGAACAGAAGGTGGGCCAGTCCTTTAAGCTTATCGGCTTTGTTTCCAGGGTGGCAACGGCAGCGCGGATGTCTGAGCTGTAACTACGGTCAGAGGACAGTACATGTCCTTTACGCCTCACTGGGAGAATGTGCTTCCGCCCAGGCACACCAACAAACTTGGACTGAGACTCCGCTTTTTCCTCCACGTCGTCAAACTGCTGCTCCTGCGCCAATGTCCGCCCTCCCTCCTCACCACCACCACTCTCAGCTCGACAAGTACTGCGCCATCTACCACATGTTAGGGCACATCGGTGTCACGGAGTTCTAACACCTGGCTTGCCCGGCTAATGAAGTCACACAGGGGAGGAACTGCCCGCGCAATGCAGCAAAGAAATCGATGTTGGCTTTCCTCCGCTGCCAACTGCAAATCGTAACCAATGGTGTACGGACAATGGGAGGAACATGGTGTCCGCGCTGCACCGGGAGGATGTTCCCATGCGCCCTGCATTGGTATGTGTTCAATCTGGGTTGTTGAAAAGGTTATCCCGACGTCTTCCACCGATCGTCATAACATTCTGAAAATGGCCCGTAACATTTTCATGCACTTCATCCTTTCCTACAACGCCAGGACAACCCTCCTCGAGTTTGCAGCGGGCAGAACGACCTCCCCCAACCCACCTACTGATATGCGATGTTTCCACCACGTTGAATCCATGCCTGCCACATGTTTGGACCCGACTGTAAAGAGTAACGGGGTCGGGCATAGAAAGGCCCATTAACGATTTTTTGATATCCAGGCGGACAAGAAGGTACATCCCCTGTGTAACTTTGATGACACCAGAGCAGCTCATGCATGACACCTTGCCGTATGTTTTGATGCCATTCCGTGAGGCCATGGTTTATATTTGTCAGTCGCCAGGACACGGGATGAATAACGCCATTCCACTGCTTCATGTACTGGAACAGATGCTGAAAAATCTGTTCTGGGCAGGGACTGAGACTGGCGACTACATCTCGTGGCCACATGAGACCGGTGGGGACTGAAAATAGTAGGAGGAGGTATGATAGGATATTGGAGCAGAAGCATTATCTGGTGAAATGAGTGGAATTTCTACCCATGTGACAGGAGAGGAGGAGCAGGAGCAGCTGTAGGAGGTGATGGAATGAGGAAGACAGGCAGAGTGACCCCCAAGCACCGTGGGCAGAAAACAGTGGAAATGGACGGCCAGTGGATCCTCGGAGTACTTGTGCATATGGCCCGCAGCTTGCTTATATTTGCCTGTCTAGTGACAGCCGAATAGTCTACATCCGGCAAGGATGACTTCTGCTCTCACCCTATTGACCCTCCGCTACAAGGTCAAAATGGGAGCCTATTTCCCAGCTATTTAGATTGGAGGACAAACTCAAATACTATAACTAGGAAAATCCTCCGTAATCAGTTGGCCGCTGCCTATGTGCGGCTCCATTCCCTCCTCTGACAGGTCATTACCGGGGGTTCCTCAGCTCTCACGTACAACAGCCCGCTGCTGCGGGGAAGGATGGTGGGGGGCAAGGAGCAGTACCGACACCAACAGCAGATAACCTAAGCCAGGAGACACTGATGACATCCTTCCTTCACCCCCAGTAAGAGGGTGTGCCAGCAGCATGCAGCATTGAACCTGAGCAAGTCCCTAACCAACAAGTGGTGGCCTACATTGGACAGCACTCTGCCACCGCCAGTTAGAAGATCCCTGACTACTGGGCAGCCAAACTGTATGTGTTTCCCAACATGCCGGTTTGCAGTGGAGAAGCTGTCCTGCCAGGCCAGTAGTGTTGCATCAAGCGGGGTTTTCAGTGCGGCGGGGGCCAACGTTACACCAAGGAGAACCCGCTTGTCCACGGGAAATTGTGGAACGACTGACCTTTGCACGATGAATCAGGCGTGGATCGGCCAAGAATTTCCACACACCAATGCCTTAGTCATCAGACTACATCAGCCAGTACGTCTCAACCCAAACTTGAGAAAATAGTCCTTGGGTTCAACACTACCTGCCTCAGAGCCACTATTCTGATGCCGCCACCTCGCCTGATGCCACACATCAGCTGACAGTTTCTCCATCTGCCACCAACCATCTTTACCAGTGACAGAATTGCACCCGCACCTCCACACTCTGTCATTGTGCCCCTGACTGACTCATGGCTGCTGCTGTGGCTGCTCCGTGACCTCCACAACTGTGTCGTTTGTCCCCACCTGTGCCTACTCCTGTTTTTGCCGACCTCCAGAATGTCATTGTGCCACGCCTTACCTCATGCTAGCTGCTTTGCTGCTGCCGGTGACCTACACACTGTGTCATGTGCACTGTCTGACCCTCAGATGCTGCTTGCTGTGGCTGTCTGCCGTGACCTCCACACTGTGTCATTGTCCCACTCCTGTGCCTACTCCTGTGTTTGCCCACCGTCCAGAATGTCATTTGTGCACTGCCTTAACCTCATCTGCAGCTGCTCGTGACCTACACAACTAGAGTCAATGTGCCACTGTCCTGACCCTGCATGCATCCTGCTGTGGCAGATGCATGACCTAACACACTCTGTCAATGTCCCACTCTGTGGCCTACACCTGTTTTTGCCACCTCCAGATGTCATTGTGCCACTGCCCTAACCTCATGCGCTGCTGCTGCCGTGCCTACAAAACACACTGGTGTTCATTGTGCCACTGTCTGACCTCATGCTGCCTCTGTGGCTGCTGCTGTGACCTACACACAGTGTCATTGGTGCCACTCGTCTGACCTCATTCAGCTGCTGCTGTTGATGCCGTCAACTCACACTTTGTATTGTGCCACTCTTGGCCTACTCCTGCTTTTGCCACCCTCCAGAAATGTCTTGTGCCACTGCCTGACCTCATGGCTGCTATGCTGCCTCGCTGCCGTGACCTACACTCAGGTGTATTGTGGCCACTGTCTGACCTCATGCTGCTGCTGTGGCTGATGGCCTTGACCTACACAACTCTGTCATTGTGGCACTGTCTGACCTCATGCTGCTACTTGCGGGTGAGCCGTCAATCAACACTGTGCATTGTGCACTCTTTGGCCTACTCCTGTTTTGCCAACCCTCCAGAATTTCCATTTGATGCCCCTGCCTGACCTCATGCTTGCTGCTAGGCCGTGACCTAGCACACTGTGTCATTTTGCCACTTGTCCTGACCTCATGCTGCTGCTGTTGCTGATGCCGTGACCTACACACTCTGTCATTGTGCCACTGTCTGACCTCATGCTGCTGCTGCCGAGACCTCCACACTGTGTCATTGTGCCACTCTATGACCTATTCCTGTTCTTGCCACCTCCAGAATGTCATTGTGCCACTGTCTGACCTTATGCTGCTGTGGCTAGCGCCGTCACCTCCACACTCTGTCACTAATGTTGCCACCTGAGCTCTCAGCTTGTTTTTTTTTCCAGCTTTCTCTGGCATGACTTTATCAGGCAACATTCCCGCTTCAGTTTCTTGGTCAGTTTTGCCCTCTTAAGTGCCCCGGGAATTTTATAGTGAAGCGATTCTAAAGAGCGGGCGCAGTCATGTGCGTGTCATACTAAAACACAACATTTTATGTAGACCAAACCAAGCTCCCTCTGCATATTTAAGCATGGCACAACGTTCTACAGCACCCTGCAGGCTCTGTGCAGCCTGGAAATAGCTGTTTTTTAACGTGATTCGTGCCGAAGTAATTCGGAACTAAGTTATTTTTTGCCGAGAAATTCGGCGAAGTGAACGAAACGAATTTCGGGAAATTCGCACATCTCTAGACACAACCCATTTAATACAATAAAAAAAAAAAAAGAGAAACAAAGATGTGGTGGGATTCCATCCTATTTTAACAATGTGTTTTCTAGAATTAAACTACTAAAAAAATTGCATGTACAAAATAGCTGATAGAAAATATTCCTCTGAATTGTACAAGGGAGGTACAGGAAGACTTGAAAAGATGTAGGTTATTCAGAGGACATGGTGTATGGAGCAAATTCGCCACCCCAAGAACAGAGACAATTTCCTCCAACACGTTGAGTAAAACGAGAAAAAGAATGCCAAGAAAAAGGGCACCTGGGTGAAACAGGAGCATCAACCACCAGCATTTCCAAGTGAGGCGCAATTGGTCCGCACTCATATGGAGGGGCAAGCGCTCTCGTAGAGGCAGAAGTTTCTAAAGCGCTACCCAGGTCTTGACTGTGTACTGAGGAAGGCTGGAGGTTTTAGCTCACACTTCCGATTTCGCACTCTGCTTCAGCACGACTTTTTTTCGTTGCTGCGTCATAAGGGAATTTTTGCCGTGTTAATGTATGACGGACGCCAGCCCTGGCTCTCATCGCACCCTCTGTAACTCCGGCCCTGCTAGCTGAACCTGCATGTTAATAGGTGACGGACGCCAGCCCTTGCTCTCACCACACCCACTGTAAGTCCGGCTCTGCCAGCTGAACCTGCGTGATCCACGTTTACAGCCTCACCCGCCTTGATCAGTAATTTCCTTCAACCCAGTTGACAGTAGAATGCAGGATTGTCAGACAGGCCTCGTTGACCTAATTTTTAGTTTTCTTTACATTCTAATTTCATGGTGGAAATATTTAACCAGTAAAATGGTATGTAGCTCTAGCATCAGTAGAATTGGAAAACGAGTTGTTTTTAATATAGTTTATTTCTTATTGCAAAATTTTCTGCTGATGGTCCATAGGGGCATCTGTGTGGTTTTTGGGTCATTCTGAGTTACAGGATATGGATAGTCAATGTCCATTTCACTAAAATACTGCTTCAAGATACTTTCTTCCGGCACTTTTTTAATTCTGTGGCATGGAGGTTTGAGGGTTATGCTGCGGTACAGGACAGGTATAGTCAATGTCCAGTTCAACTAAAATGGTGGTTCAAAGACTCCTTTTTCCCGCACTTTTTTAATCTGGGGGACATGCAGGTTTGGGGCTCATGCTGTGGTCCAGGACAGGTATAGTCAATGTCCAGTTCAACTAAAATGGTGGTTCAAAGACTCCTTTTTCCGGCACTTTTTTAATCTGAGGGTCATGCAGGTTTGAGGGTTATGCTGCGGTACAGGACAGGTATAGTCAATGTCCAGTTCAACTAAAATGGTGGTTCAAAGACTCCTTTTTCCGGCACTTTTTTAATCTGGGGTCATGCAGGTTTAATGGTCATACTGTGGACCGGACAGGCATGGTCAATGTCCAGTTCAAATAAAATGGTGGTTCAAAGACTCCTTTTTCCGGCAATTTTAATCTGTGGGTCATGCAGGTTTGAGGGTCATGCTGCGGTACAGGACATGGATAGTCAATGTCCAGTTCAACTAAAATGGTGGTTCAAAGACTCCTTTTTCTGGCACTTTTTTAATCTGTGGGTCAGACAGGTTTAAGGGTAATGCTGCATTCCAGAACAGGGATAGTCAATGTCCAGTTCAACTAAAATGATGGTTCAAATAATACTGCCTTCTGGCACTTTTTAATTTGTGGGTCATGCAGGTTTAAGGGTCATGCTGTGGTGCAAGACAGGGATAGTGAATAGTCTGTCAGTTTTTTTCTGTGTTGCCTAAGATGTAGCACGTATCCATTTGACTGTTGTGGATTTTAATTCCAGCTTCTCCAGCCCTGTTTGAATGTAAGAATGAAGGTGTTGTCCCTCTCCCATAGACTTTAATGGTCATTGGCGATAATCTGTTATCGACTACCGGAAATCATCATGATAATTGCCGATATCGACTATCGAATCGATAACGATAGTTGACACAATCGCTCATCACTAGTGGGATGAGTTTACATTTTTATTGGTATAATTTTTTGGGGGATTTTTGATCACTTTTAAATCCGCTTTTTGTAGGGCAGAGTGAAGACAATACTGTGAACCTAGTAGAGTTTTCTCCTTTTGTTTTTAACAGCACTCACCGTGCAGTATACATGAAAAGTTAGCTTTATTCTGTGGGTCCATGTGATTACGGTAATTTATATAGTTTTTTTATGTTGAAGTGCTTTAACTCCTTAACCCACCTGGACATATGGGTACATTGTGTAGCAGGATCATGCTACCACCACGCGCTGTTTAACCCCTTAGATGCCACAGCAAAGATCGCCGTCGTGTCTAAATCAATGAGAAACGGTACTGTGCACCGTTTCCTACTTCGCCCGCGGGCGTCCCGATCGGTTAACATGGCAGCGGGAAGCCTTGTGAAGGATTCCATCGCTGCCATGTTTTCGATTGTCCAACTTCGGGCCTCAGGCAGGAAGTTGGGAAACCGCCATCTTTGTACACCCTAATGCATTGTACATGCAATGCATTAAGCTATATAAATCATCATGCCCCTAGAGGGACTCAAAGTTAAAGTAAAGAAAAAGTTTTAAAGTATATAATGAAAAAATATTAAAAGTTCAAATCACCTCCCTTTCGCTATTTTACAAATAAAAGAAATAAAATGATAAAAAAGTTACACATATTTGGTATCGCCGCATCCGAAAAAGTCCAATCTATTAAAATATAACATCACTCATGCTGTACGCTGAACACCGTAGAATAAAAAAATTCCAAACGCCAAAACTGTGGTTTTTTTGGTCATTTCATGGTCTATAAAAATTGGAATAAAAGTGATCAAATGTTTAGAATTTTTTTATGGTACCAAATAATAACGGAAACCCTAAATGTTTGGTATTGGCGGATGCATATCTACCTGTAGAATACAGATAACACATCATTTTTACCGAAGATTGAACGGCACAAAAACAAAACACCCACAAACATGACGCAAGTAAATTTTTTTCACATTTTGCCCCACTTAGAATTTTTTTGTGGTTTCCCAGTATATTCTATGGTATGATAAATAACACCATTAGAAAGTACATCTTGTCCCGCAGTATTGCTCTCAATAGCAAACGTCAAACCCCTGGACGTAGAAGTGAAGAGTCGTACAATACAAATGGAAACCAAAGAGCCCAAAAGATTAAAGGTGAACTCCAAGTTCGATGTCAAGGTCAATGCATATTGGTGTCAGATCACACTATATGTCACTGTTTATTTGTAAAATTGGACTTAATGGAAGACTACCAAGAAGAAAACTACTGTTGAAAGCAAATCATAAAAAAGTGAGACTGGAATTTGAATATTGACAAGCCTCAAAGCTATTGGGAGAATGTTCTGTGGACACTGAGACAGAACTGGATCTTTTTAGCAACTCACATCAGCCTTGTGTTCACAGACAAAAATAAAGCATATTGTACAAAGAAAAGAATATTGTACCTACTGTAAAAAAAAAAACAAAAAAAAAAAACAGGAACTGCTCTATTGAATCTGGCACAGGGTGGCTTGAATCTGTGCATGGTGCCCTTAAATCTTCAGACTTACAGAAATTGTTTACAGTGATTTGCCTCAAAAGTTTGTGCAACTTTCCTCCAAATGGGTCCACTATATTTTCAATCAATTTGAATATTACATTTTAGTACATCACTTGAAATGATGTCCATCAGGGACTGCCTACATACAGTGGGTACGGAAAGTATTCAGACCACTTAAAATGTTTCCCTTTCTTTCATTGCAGCCATTCGGTAAGATCCAAAAAGTTGATTTTTTGGCTCAATAATGTACACTTCTGCACCCTATCTTGAAAGAAAAAAAACCAGAAAAGTAGATATTTTTGCAATTTTATTACACAAGAAAAATTGAAATATCACATGGTCATAAGTATTCAGACCCTTTCTGTGACACTCATATTTAACTCACATGCTGTCCATTTCCTCCTTGAGACAGTTCTACTCCTTCATTGGAGTCCAGCTGTGTTTAATTAAACTGATTAGACTTGATTAGGAAAGGCACACACCTGTCTATATAAGACCTCACAGCTCACAGTGCATGTCAGAGCACATGAGAACCATGAGGTCTAAGAAACTGCCCAAGGAGCTCAGAGACATAATTGTGGACTAATCCTCCTTAGTCCTTAAATGGAAGAAGTTTTGGACGACCACATCTCTTCCTTGATCTGGCCATCCAGCCAAACTAAGCAATCGTGGGAGAAGAGCCTTGGTGAGAGAGGTAAAGAAAATCCCAAGATCACTGTGGCTGAGCTCCAGAGATGCAGTAGGGAGATGGGAGAAAGTTCCACAAAGTCAACTATCACTGCAGCCCTCCACCAGTCGGGGCTTTATGGCAGAGTGTGCGGACAGAAGCCTCTCCACAGTGCATCTGAAAGCCCGCATACAATTTGCAAAAAAACACACAAAGGACTCCCAGACTATGAGAAATAAGATTCTCTGGTCTGATGAGACAAAGATTGAACTTTTTGGTGTTAATTATAAGCGGTATGTGTGGAGAATACCAGGCACTGCTCATCACCTGCACAATAAAATCCCAACAGTGAAACTTGGAGGTGGCAGCATCATGCTATGGGGGTGTTTTTCAGCTGCAGGAACAGGATGACTGGTTGTAATTGAAGGAAAGATGAATGCAGCTAATTATATATATAAATATATATATATATATATATATATATATATATATATATATATATATATATATATATATATATATATATATATATATATATATATATATATCCTGTATGAAAACCTCTTCCAGAGTGCTCTGGACCTCAGACTGGGCTGAAGGTTCTTCCTCCAACAAGACAATGACCCTAAGCACACAGCTAAATTAACAAAGCAGTGGCTTCAGAACAACTCTTTGCCCATTCTTGACTGGCCCAGCTAGAGCCCTGACCTAAACCCAACTGAGCATCTCTGTAGAGACTTGAAAATGGCTGTCCACCAACTTTCCCCATCCAACCTGGGGGAACTGGAGAGGATCTGAAAGGAAAAAATGGTAGAGGATCCCCAAATCCAGGTGTGAAACATGTGTTGCATTATTTCTAAGAATACTATCTCAAAAGGGTGCTTCTACTCAATACTGAGCAAAGTGTCTGAATTAGAGACGGGAGAATTTCTCAAAAATTTGATTCGCCGACTTGTCGAATTTCCCAACAAAATTCTTTTCGTCCCGAAATAATTCAGGACGTATCTCGTTAAAAAAAAACAGCGATTTCCTGGCTGCAGAGAGCCTGTAGGGTGCTGTAGAACATTGTGTCATGCTTAAATATGCAGAGGGAGCTTGGTTTGGTCTTCATATAATGCTGTGTTTTAGTATGTCACGCACATGACTGCCGCCGCTCTTAGAATCGCTTCACTCTTTAATTCCCTGGGTACTTACGGGGGGCAAAACTGACCAAAAAACTGAAGCGGGAATGCAGCCTGATAAAGTCATGGCAGTGCCATCTGGAAAAAAAAAACAAGCTGAGGGCTAAGATCCTACAATAGCGTCAAAGAACACAATAATAGGTTCCTGGAGCCGCTACATGTTGCAGCACAGTAAGGGGACGTCACAGCAGGGGACACCCTGCGAGGCCAAAGCTTCTGGTGTCATCTAGCGGATGTGTGTTGACCACACACTAGGTCACACACTTTCTCCCAGATGACATCTGACAACCCAGCCAAGAGTCGGTGGGTTTGTCAGACACAACCTTTAGTTGACATGGCCCGGGAGCAGGTGAGGGGCCCTCACCTGTCCTCAACCCACCTCTGTCCCGTTCGCTTCCCACAGGCAGAGAACTACTATGTAATGCGCCACTATACAGTGAGGACGAACTATCCGCTACTTCTTGCAGAAGCGGGTAAATAGTGATGAGGAGAGTTGCAATGGGGGGTATTTGACAGCACCATGCCCCATAAATTTCGAAACATCACCCTTAAGCCACTCTTGACAAATGTGAAGAACAAATGTCTGTTAGAAACCACATTTTTTATAATAGGACCTGTAGTATAGCTGCATTTCACAGCAACATACCCCCATATTTGTGGCCGTGACTGGGAGGACGAGGAGGTAAGACTGCTGGACGCAGGTTGCATTAACCACCGTAGAACAGATTGGCGATGCTGTTCGTTACTGAGATTCACATGGCCCTGACCCAGCGATGACAGGCCTGACGGTCCTGCAACCGACGATACGCTGGCTTGCGTGTTGTTGCCAGCAGTGGAAGGAGCACCTTCTCTCATACCTCTACCTCCATGTCCTACCCCCTCTTTGCTCGCTTACCACCTGCATTTTGCTCCATGTTCAGAAAGATAATAATTTAAGAAGGTATGGAAGAGTTTTTGACAGTCTCTTATTAAAAGACGGCAAATCACAGCTATTATTAAATCCCCCTAATTTCCTACAGCCAACTAGGATTAATAAAAAAACTGAAATGGTTTTCATAAAACAAATACACTTTTCAGTCCCAGGTAAATGGTGGGCAAGAATGATTTTAACAAAATCAGTCCCATCTGCGCCAAACTGAGATTCAACAAGCGCAATAAAACTTTTCAGAAGTTACACGGATGAGAAATTGTATTTTTTGCAGCAATGACAAACGAGAACAGTTGCTAGAAAATTTTTCTATCACAATTGTCGTACAAGGTGGCTATTTGAAAAAAACTGGGGCGAACCAAAGTGCAATACAGCTATTTAAATGTTATACGGATAAAAAAAGGTGGGTTTTGCACCAATGAAATACAACAGAAGTAACCACAACATTTCTGTATTCAGAATTAAGAACAAGGTGGCTCTGTGAACAAAACTGGGCCGCACCAAAGTGAAATACAGCTATTTAAATGTTATACGGATAAGAAAAGAAGGTTTTTACACTAATGAAATACACCTGCAATTACTAGCAAATTTCTGTATCCTAATATAAGTACAAGATGGGTCTTTGAACAAAAATGGCCTGTGCCAAAGTGAAAAACACCTAATTAAAATGTGTACGGATAATAAAAGGTGGGTTTTGCACCAATGAAATACAACAGTAGTTACTAGAAAATTTCTGTATCTTAATGTAAGTACAAGGTTGGTCTTTGAACAAAACTGGGCTGCACAAAATAAAAGATAGTATTTCACATCAGGTTCACAACATCAGTCAAGACAGTTGCCACAACCACTCACCTTTCATGCTCCTGCAGCTGTTTGAGTTCGCCGCACAATGACGCCCCTACCCACCGCCAAAAATGCGCGCGATGTTTAAAAGTTAGCCAACTCAAACTAAATTTATCCCGTGTTTCGAAAATTTCACGATCAACTAAAAGCTTTGCTATTTCAAAACTTTTGTCGATTATAAGGGGCTCTTCTATTCATGAACAAAGGCATGTTTTTTCAAGCCAATAAACCATAACTCCAGTCTAAGTTGCACACCCACTCACCCTGCTCCATCTCTAAGCTGATTTTCGGCCGCCAAAGACGGAAGCGCCAAAAATGGCGCGATAGTAATAGTTTTGGGCCAGATTTCCCCCTAATTATCGGTGATCGGAATTTCCGATAAAACCTAAAAACCGTGCGTTTTAAACTTTGTCGATTAAAACGCTCATCCCTATTCTGAACAAATGGATGTTAATCAACTTGCTTTTTAAACACTTGAAATCTGTGTGGATGTAATTTGTTCCACCGGGAACAGGAGAGGGCCTCCAGAAGGACTTGTGTTTTTTACTTTTTGTAAGTTGGACAAATAACTTAAGAAAAAGTTCATCCAAAGCCAGTTTTGCAGCTTTGCTTTTGCTTCTTTTTGTTCTGTCTCATTCCAGTATTGTACGGAATTCAATAACAATGGCACAGAATGCAAAATAAGCACCTAAAACATTCCCTGTAGTTATGGTCCCCTTCAGTTCAAGTTCAATACGCTGCATTTGAACAAACTGGTGTAACGCAGAAACTGGATTAAAACCACCACGTTTATACTTCATGAGTGTTTGATCGTCACTGCTGTCCTCCTCAACGGTCTTGGTATGCAGAGGCGGGAACCGCTCGCCAAAAAACCTCCCTGCCACTTCCATATCAATACTGCAAGAAGCAGGGGATGTCTGCCCCACCTCTTCGTTGCCAAGTAGCTGCTGTCTGTCCTCAAATTGTTTGTCCTCGCTGTATAGTGGCGCTGAGCCCAGACCACATACTAGTTCTTTGGTTGAGGGACCTAAACGGGACAGAGGCGGGTTGAGGACAGGTGAGGTGCGCTGACATTTTTCCCCCGGGCCTTTGCCAACTAAGAGTTGTATCTAAACGAACCACCGACTTTTGGCTAAGTTGTCAGATGTCATTGAGATGAAGTTGATGACCTACTCAACTAATCAAGAACCCTTGGGTTGCTGGTTAACACACGGCCGCTACCTGACACGGCAGTTCTGGCCTCACCAAGTGACCCCTTCTGCGACGTCCCCTTACTGTGCAGTGACCTGTGCCTACTTCAGGAATGTTTGGTCCACTGGCACTCGCATGTGAAGAGCCCGTCACCTCTTTGTCTGACATACTGTTTGTTAAAAATTTTATAGACTCTGTTTAATGAAGATATCTGTATGTGATAAAATACACATCCTGTAATTGACTCCAAATGAAACCACTAACAGGCTTGGGTAACGCTTGGATATAAAATGCGCTCCAGAAGTGACCAGAAAGAATTTGCTCGCCTGTGGTATAGAAAAACACTGTGTATTTTACTGAATATAAAAGCACAAACATGCTTAATTAACCCTTGAATATAAATTGCGCTCCAGAAATCACCAGGGAAAAATTTACTTGGTCTTGGCGTTTAAAAACACCGTATTTTTTTACTGAATATAAAAGCACAAACACGCTTAATTAAGCAGAAGAGGAACAGTCTCTGATAAAAGCAGTGACACCCCCCAAATCGCTGTTAAAAGCTATTTCCTTTGTGTGAGATCTCTGATGCTGGAGCAGCCGCTTATGTCAGGGCACAACGAGAGCAGTGTGAGGAACTAGCAGGCGTCCGTACTTATAGTGCTGTGACGTTTACAGAAGCCGCCTGTCTCTGATTAGCTTGAGTCTGACATTCTTTTAGGGTCTTTTTTCTTCCCCTAGACCCTTTTTTTTCCCTTCATGGGTTGAGGCCATTTTAGCAATCAAAACCCCCCCAAAACCCAAACCCTTTTCGTGCAAACCGAAATTTTTTCTCAAATTCAAAACTAGTCCCTTTCGTTAAAAAATTTTTGCCATCTGTAGTCTGAATACTTAAGAATGTGATTTTTCATTTTTTCTTTTTTTAATAAATTAGCAAAATAACTAATTCTGTTTTTCTATCTCAGAGGGGGTTGGGGGCAGAGTGTACATAATCAGAAAAAAATTTTTTTTTTTGTTTTTTGTCAAAGGGCGCAATGAAAGAAAGAGTGAAAAATTTAAAGGGGGTCCGAATTTTTTCCGTCCCACTGTTTTTCATAATATTTAGTTTTCTCCCCTCTCTGTATAATATATTACTACCGTTAATCATACAGCCAACTCTCCCGCTTTTGGGGGGGTCCGCTAATTTGGGGGCCCCCCCGCCCTCCCCGGCAAGTTGCACCCCCCGCCGCGGCGCCAGAGTAGCGCTAGTGCGCTACTCTAGCACCGCCGGGCCACTGCTACAAGCGGGTGAAGCGGCCGCGCGGGCCCCTAACCCCGGGGCGCTCTCCTGTCAGGGGGGAGGCAGAGGGATCGTTTCCCCCCCTCCCCTTTTTCCCCCCGTATGTCACGCCGGCCGGGGTGGCTTTACATACAGGTCAGTGCGCCGGGGGGGGTGACGCGGCGGTTGCCCCCCCCCCTTTTTCCGCGAGGAGATCGTCAGGACTGGACGGGCTGCGGGTCTGGGGGTAAATATTTTATTTTTTTTTTTTGATTTGTATAGGGGGGGAAACCTGGCTTTTAAAGAAAAGGGGGAACCCTGGCTAATGAAGGGGGAAACACCCCGGTAATGAAGGGGCAACTACCTGGTACAAAAAGGGGGGGGATCCCGCTAAAAAAGGGCAACTACCCCCTGTAAGGGGGACTACCTGGTTATGGGGGCACTACCTGGGGATAAGGGAAAATACCGGGTTTTTTCCAAAGCCATTATGCAGTTAGATGAGTGGGGTTGGGGTTATTTAAGGGGGGTGGCACCAAAAAAATGGGGGTGCCCTGCAAATTTTTTTCAACTTTTTTAAAAGTTGGGACATGCCCTTAATAATACTGTGAAAAAAATTTCAAAACTGCAGTTTTATTAGCATTTTTTTTTTGTTTGTTTTTGTGTAGATGCCCTTTGAACCCATCATTATTGTAAAATAAGATGAGGAAGCCTTGTTGAAAAATAAGCAAAGACGAGCAAAGACCAAAAGAGTCTCTTATGGCATAAGCACTGCTGCAGGAGGTAATCTAGCACTGTCAGTATCAGTCTAATCTGTCTTTTTCAAGCTGTGTGGAAGTCATAGGTGCCAAACATAGAGCAGGGAGAGCCATGCCTGCGAGTAGCTTCACTAGTGATGACATTTACTAGGATAGTGCGTTCCTGTCCGGCTCCAGGAAGGGTGGTAAAAGATTCCTCTTGCAAAAAGTACATACATTTGACACTGCAATAATCTATCATTATTACTATCAAACTATAATTGCAAGAAAAGTAAGTGAACCCTTTTAAAATTACATGGATTTCTGCATTGATTACTAATACAATGTGATCTGATTGTTATCTTAGTCACAATTATAGACACTATCTAATTAAACTAATAACATACAAAGAGTTGTACTGTTCAGGTCTTTTATGGAAAACTTTTATTAAATATTCACAGAACAGGTAAGAAAAAATTAGGGAACCTTTGAAAATCCTGTAGATTTCATTTTAATCACTTCCCGAAAACTTTTCCTGTAGCTGCCAGTAAGATGTGCACAAAGTTGTGGAGAAATAACATAGACACAATGGGCGACATGTATGAATCTCGCCACGTCGGGGCGCACTTCTCCGGCAGTTTTCCGGCGAAATCTGCATCTGATTTATGTCGGCGCCGGGGCGTGCTCATACATTCCATGTAAAGTCCACCGCGCCTCGCCAGTGTGTTAGGCGCAGCGCGGGGACTTGGGCGCAGTGCGGGGACATGGGCGCAGTGCGGGACTGCGCCTCACATGTATTCCGATTCGAGACAGGCTGGAAAACAGCGAGAAATCATTAAAGATGTCTGTGCGGAGTATGAATAAAAAAAATTGCCTTTATAAAGGCGGAAAACATTCTCAGAAAAGAGCTCAAACCTCAAAAATCAAAAAGAATAAAAAAAAAATCAGTTTCTAATATCCTAATTTAAGAATTAGGATATTGGAAATTGCCGGGAAATACAGTAATTAAAATTCTGAAAGCTATTCTCATTGGTCGGCAGAAACCGGCTAATCAGAATAGGAGCGACAGTGAACCATTAAAACCTATGGAGAACTATTGACCAATCAGAATCAAAGGCGGGACAGTTCAAAATACAGTAAAAATGCAGAAAAGAGCTGACTGGCTGAGCTAGCGGGGGCTTGGCTATCCCGACCAATCAGAATAGAAGCGACAGGGACCCATTATAGCCTATGGAGAAGTTTGAACCAATAAAAATCAAAGGCGGGACAGTTCAAAATACAATAAAATGCAGAAAAGAGCTGATTGGTTGAGCTAGTGGGGGCTTGACTATCCCAGCCAAACAGAGCGCGAGCTACTTCTCCCATTGTAGTCTATGGAGAGATCGGCGCAATGAAATCTCGGCTCTCAGCGCCGTGCGGCATGGAGTATGAATAAAAAAATAATTTTTATTAAGTGTAAAATATTCTCTGAAAAAGAGCTGAAACCTTCTATAAACATAAATCAATTCTATCCCGAACAACGCGTTTGTCGCCGAGACCGGCGCTATATCGGGAATTGCAATAGAAAGAATTGCCAGGAAATACAGTAATTCAAAATCGGAACGCTATTCTGATTGGTTGGCATAAACCAGCCAATCAGAATAGGAGCGACAAAGACCCATTACATTCTATGGAGGAGAATTGACCAATCAGAATAGGAGCGACAAAGACCCATTATAAGCTATGGAGGAGAATTGACCAATCAGAATAGGAGCGACAAAGACCCATTATATCCTATGGAGAAGTTTTGACCAATCAAAATCAAAGGCGGGACAGTTCAAAAGACAGTAAAAATACAGAAAAGAGCTGATTGGTTGAACTAGCGGGGGCTTGGCTATCTCGGCCAATCAGAGCACGAGCTACTTCTCCATTGTAGTCTATGGAAGAGATCGGCGCAATGCAATCTCGGCGTCTGCGCCTGTGCAGCATGGAGTATTTAATAAAAAAATCATTTTTATTAAGTGTAAATCATTATCAGTAAAGTGCTGAAGCCTTCTCTAAAAATAAATCATTAAAAATCGAAACAACGCGTTTGTCCCGGCCCGGCGCTACATAAGGAATTAATAGAGGAATTTCCCGGGGAAAAAACAGTAATTAAAATGTTTAAGCTCTTTGTTGGTCGGCATAACCGCCAATCAGAATGGAGGACAGGGGGCCCATTTCTACCTATGGAGGAGAATTACCAATCAAAAATAGGAGCGACGGGCCCCATTCTCCCTAGGGAAATATTGCCAATAATTTTCAAAGGCGGGGGGACGTTCAAAATACAGAAAAAAGGAGGGGGGAAAAAGAGTGATTGGTTAAACCCCGGGGCGGGGGCCTCAGTTTAAACCCAAAGAGCGCGAGCTCTTTTCATAGAGTTCTTGGGAAAAGAAATGCAGGCAGCTTTTTTGTGTTTGGCGGGGTTTTTTGGACCAATGGGAGAGCGGCGACGCTCCTAGGTTTTTCAAAATGCAATCTAAAATAAAACGTACAGGCAAAATCAAATGATATTCTGCAAAATTGTCCCGATGTTATTTAAATGAATAATAATATGGGGGTAATAAAAAAAAAATTATTAATTAAATAAAATCAGGTTTATTTCTTTTTTCGGTACCCAAAGGATCAATGTATGGGTGTAAAAAAAATAAAGAAAAACAGGTTCTCCTCCTAGCTTAAAATTTTAGTGTTGAGCGTTTACTTTTGGTATGAATCGGGCGTAGCGTAGTCGGCCACCACGTAAGGTTTTTCGATGTCTTTTGTCGATCATTCCGATGCCCATTAAGTCTATGGGAGAGCAACAACACCTTTTTCTTACCCCCAAAAACGGGGCTGGAGAAGCGGAAATTTTAACAGCCACAAAGTCAATGGATCCCTGTACTTTAGGCACAACATTAGGTAAAAAGCCACAAAAAAAAAATTCACCCCATTCACTATCCCTGTCTTGTCCAAGCAAGCCCTTAACCCCTGCTCCCCCAAAATTAAAAAGTCCCAGAGGGCGTATTATTTGAACCTCATTTTATTTGAACGGACTTTAAAATACCCCTGTCTGGAACGCAGCATGCCCTAAAAACCTGATGCCCCACGTTTAAAAGTGCCAGACGAAAATAGTTTTGAACCACCATTTTAGTTAAATGGACATTGAAAACCTGCCTGGACCGCAGAAATGCCCTTAAAGTCTGACCCCAGATTAAAAAGTGCCGGAAAAGGATTCTTTAAACCCACCATTTTAGTTGAACTGGACTTGGACTGAACTGTCGGGACCGCAGTATGCCTTTAAAAAACTGTCGACCCCAGTTTAAAAAGTGCCGGAAAAAAGGAGTCTTTCAACCCCCATTTTGTTTCACTGGACTTTGACTTCCCTGCCCTGGCCACAGATGCCCCGGGCCGGAGTTACAGTGGGTGGGGGTGGGGGGGCCCGGGGCGTCCGTCATCTATTAACACGCGGGTTTAAAATGCCCTGATGAGCGGGGCAACAAAAAACTGTCGTGCTGAAGCAGGGCGGAAGCGGAAGTGTGAGAACCCCAGCCTTCTCATTTTACCAGTCAAGCCCTGGGTAGCGCTTCCCCCTCTTTTTTGGGGCCCAATTGGCTTCACTTGGAAATTTTTTTGGGTTAACCCGGGGTGCCCTTTTTCTTGGCATTCTTTTTCTCATTTTACTAAACTGTGGAGGAAATGGTTCTGTACTTTTTTCTTGCCCGTGCCCCATCTCCATGTCCTTGAAAAAACCCTACATCTGGTAAAGTTTTCTGTCCCCCCTTGTAAAATTTCAGGGAATTTTTTTTTACCGCTATTTTGTACATGCAAGTTTTTTAGTTTTAAATTCTAAAAAACACTTTTTTAAAATAGGATGGAATCCCCCCAGTCTTTGTTTCTTTTTTTTTTAATTATATTAAATGGGTTGTCTAATACGGGATTGATTGCTTGTTAAATTGCAAAAAACAAGTCATTTTGCAATATGGCCCTTTAACAGTGTCCTACCTTTTCCCGTTTCTGACGCACATCACCTGAGCCACTCTTGACAATTGGAAGAACAAAGTCTGTTAGAAAAACTTTTTTAAATAGGACCTGTGTATACTGCATGTCACAGAAAATCCCCCAAAAAAATTCAAAACATGCCCCCATGAGCCACTTTTGACAATTGTAAAGAACAAATGTCTATTAGAAACAACATTTTTTGAAAGGACTGTAGTATTGCGCAATTTAAAAGCAGCATGACCAAAAAATTTAAATATGATTCTCAGACTTTTAAAAATTGTGAGGGAAAAATGCCATTAAAAAGCAATTTTGTTCCAAAAAAATAATTTTGCTGTATCTCACGCAACATGACCCAAAAAATTATAAATAGATTCTCACCCCTTTTAAAAAATTGGAGGCAAATGACCCCAAACATTGCAATGAAAAAAAAATTCAAAGTAAAGTGAGAAAATGGAATATGGTTTTGTATGAAACCTTGGTGTCTTTTACGTTCCTCACAGCAAAAACCAGCAAAATAAAACTTTTGGGGAATGAGAATAAAAATTGCAGTAAAAAATGATCATTTTTAAAAAATAATTTTTTTCAGAGGACCATTTTTTTTGGAGGGAATGGAAGTGCCCGCAACTAATCGGTGACCTGGGCAATTGGGGCCAACATCATAGGATCCATGCCTGATTCATTTTGATGAAAGTCAAACGTCCACTTTATTCTGTGGAAGCCGGATGCGTTTGTCTGTAATGCTCCCCCCGGCTGTGCTGAAGGTCCCGCTCAGATATGAGTGGTGCTGGGAGGACAAACCTCAGGCGTCGAGCCAGTCGGGCAATTGTCCTTTTTGGTCCCCAAAAGTCTATTGGGTAGGGAACAATCAAAAAATCGGTTTTGGGAACGCAGATGTGTTGCACAATGATCTTAAGTGGTCTTGGGTGTTGTATGTGTCCCCCGCTTTGCATGCTTTGGGTGAGGGGGTAAATAAGATTGCCGAGGTCACCCATTGGGGCTTTGCCCCCTTGCCGGGGCTGCTGTTGCCCTACGGCTACTTGGCACTCTATGCTGTCACGTCGCTGGCGTTTTTCCACCGTGACATTTCGAAGAAAAAAATTTTGGGAATAAAAGGGAGGAATTTTTTTTTTGGGGGGGGGGCTGATTTTTGTTTTGTACCGGGATCCAGGGGGGGGGCCACCAGTAACTGTTGTTTTTTGATGGCCTTAAGCGAGGTTTATTTTGGGAAAAAAAATGGGCACCCAAACACTCATGTGAGGAGGGGCCCTTTGTTTTCCCAAGCCTTGGGTCAGGGGCACTAGCAAACTGATCTTCCTCATTTCCCCCTCCCTCAAATTCGCGCCAACTCTTTCCAAGGCAGGGACGTGGGTAACTCGGTGTTTTTGGGAATCCCTCCTTCCTCCGCTGCCCCCGGCAAAACTTCAAACGGCCCACTTGCCTGGTGATGCCCCCTGAGGTGATGCCCCACCTTGCACTGCCTGGCCGAACCCCCTTTAAATAAAAGCCGATAAAATTTTGTGAAACGTGGGCCTTGTGGATTTCGGGGGAAAAAGGCTCCTGTCCGCTCTGTGCCTTCCCCCCTCGTCGGGGCGGGCCTGTTGTTTAGAGTGTCCAACGATCTTCCAGAATAAGTACCACAATGTCATGCTGACAAGGGCATTGTCCGCATGCCATTTTGGGGGCTTCTTCAAACTGGAAGGGGGTGCAGGTCTTTCCCCTGCCCCCCTCTCGTGTTCAACCCCCCGAGGCCCCGCCCGCTGCTTGTCAGGCATGTTTCATTGTATGCGTAAGGGCTTTTGGCTGTGCCACACGCTGGAGCATGTGGAGGGTGGAATTCCGCGTGTTGCCACGTCAACATGAGAGGGGTTGACGGGGGGGGGGCTGACCTGCAACGCACCCAGGGGGCAAAGCAGGGGGAAATGGGGGAAAGTGCAAACTCAGACCTCGGCGGGGCAGCCCAGCCCCGGGTAGCTTTTTAAAATTTCGGGGAGCCCGGGGGTTCATGCATGTGCCAGGCAGGGATGTGCTCCAGCCTAGGGATCTTAAGGGCGGCAGCGTTTCCCCCGTTATCGATACCACCTTGCCTGGCAAAGGTTTTGTCACCCACCCAGCGCTCGGTTCGTTAAGAGCCGCCCACAGCCCTGACCTGTGTGGGGGGGTTTTCCAAAGACAATTAATTTCAAAACGGCTTGGTTTCTCGGGCACGTGATCCCAACCCAGGGCCCTTTGGGGGGAAGAGCCCTGAACCATCCTGCGGTTTTAAAGAGGTGCGCCGACCCTGGGGCCACCTTCCCCCCCAAAAGAGAATCCACCCAGTCCCCCAGTGAGCGTCACAAGATATGCGGCCTTGGCCCGTGTTACTAGTCCTGTGTCGGTGGTAGATGGATTTTTCTGGCCACGATGAGACAAAGCTTTGAAATTTTAGTGACAGTGGGGGGGCCCCAAGGGAGGCTTTTTGGCAAAGAATGCCTGCTCGGGTTGGTATTGGGGGCAGGAAGGGCCATGAGTGGGGGAACCCCCTTTGTTCCCCCAGAGGAAAGGCATTTTTAAAAGGCCAAAAGGTGGCAATGCCACATTTGGCTTTTGGGCTTTGGGGGGGGTTTGGGTTAAAGGTTTTTCTGTCCCAAACCGGAAGACAGAAGGCTGGCTGCTTTTGACTGGGGCCCCTTTCGGCGTGCAGGTCGTCAAACTGCCGAAGGGGAAGGGGGGGGTGGGTTCTGGTGGTGCTGGTGGGCTTGGGGACGGTGGAGGCTGAAACGGAGGCTGATCCTGTCATGACTCTGAGAGAATGGGCACGAGGGAAAGCTTGGTGGGGGGGAGGAGGAAGGGGGGAGAAAAGGTTGTTTACGTGGTTGGAGGCCCGGCGTCGGTCTGGCCCTTTTTTGGCCCAAATGTTCCCCCCATTTAACTCTGCATTCCTGCATGTGACTAACAGTTGGTGGTGGTTAACCCCCTTAAGGTTCTTGCCCCACTTATGGTTTACGGCAAAAAGGCGGATTGACATGGCTGGGGAATAGAGGCTTTTCTCAAAGAAAGGCCCAGGCTTGAGAGGTCCGGACCTTTTTGACGGCGATAGCAAAAGGGGCGGGGTTTGCGCTGACCGGGCGGCGGAATCATATCAGCGGGGGTTCTGCGACCCCCTTTTCCCTTTTTTTGGCGGGACCCCTATTGACACTACCCCATCATTTCCTCCTCTCCTGATGAAAACGCTCCAAGAAATTTGCGGAAAAGACCCCCCGATGGGGGGTCCGCAAAAGTCGTCATCATCTCATATCAACCAGGTGACTTGGTGTCCTGGACTTTCTGCTCCAGAAGCTGGGGCTACAAGCAAGGGGGGCTGCAAGGCGTTGCCGACCGCCCGGGGTTTTTTCGATTGAACGGCTTCCCTTCTCCTTCTCTGTGGATCAGTAATGGGGTCAGAGCAGATAAATTCCTTTGATCTTTTAACATCCTTCTGACCCCCCAACCCCATTTTTAATAAAGAGGTCTTCAGACAATGGATTATCCACGTGGGGGTACACGAGTTGACTTTGGGGCTTCATGTTTTTACGGTGTATGATGCTGAGGGCGACATTTTGTGGCCGTGACTGGGAGGAGAGGGGTGACTGCGGTTGCAGGGTTTCATTAACCACTGAAAGGGCAGATTGGGACATGTTCGTTACTAGATTTCGGCCCTGACCCGCGATCGGTGACGGTCCGCAATGACGATCCGCTGGCAGGTGTTGTCGCCGCATGGAAGGAGCCCCTTCTACCTTTTCCCTGTGCTACCCCCCCCTTTGCTCGCTTACCACCGCATTTCGCCCATGTTTGAAATTAAAAATTTTAGAAGGTATGGGGTTGTTTTGGGGAAAGTCTCTTTTAAAAAACGGCAAATCACAGCTATTCTCAAATCCTCTATCAAAAAAAAATTGTGGGTTCAAAAAATTACTGCAAGGTGTCTTCAAAAATTGGATGGGGCAAAAAAATGCAAAAAACAGTATCTGTTATGTTTTCGATAAAAAACTATTTTTTTGCCCTTTCAATTCACCCGTGGTGACTATAAAATTGCGTTTTTAAAATTTTGTGCAAGTGGTCAATGAACAAAAATGTATGGCCAAGCAAAAAAACCCTATTGTTTTTTTTTTGTATAATCACGTATTTTTTGCCCTTTCAATCAGTGGGTGCTTAAAAAATTGGGGTTTTAAAATTTACGTTGAAGCTGCGTCAAGAACAAATTAGTGCGCCCCAAGTCAAAAAACACGTATTGTTTGTTTTGTATATACCGGGGATTTTTTTTCACCTTTCAATTACCTGTGGTGACTATAAAAAAAGGTTTTCAGAATTAGTTTCAAACTGGTCAATGAACAAAGCTGTAGTGCGCCAAAATGAAAAAAAAAACGTATCTGTAATGTTTCGGAATAAAAGGATTTTTTGGCCCTAATCAATTCAAAAGTGGTAATACACATTTGGGTGGGGTCAAAATTTAAAAACTGCAAAGGTGGCTCTATCAACAAATTGGACTGGGCAAAAAAGTGCAAAATAAAAAACAGTACAAATGTTTCGGAAATAAAAGGTATTTTTTGGCACCTATCAAATTCACTTTTGGTGACTACAAAAAATTGCTGTATTTAAAAAATTAACTGCCAAAGTAGATCTATCAACAAAGCTGGCCGCGCCAAAGTAAAAAACACGTATTGAAATGTTTTCGGTAAAAACAGTTTTTTTGGCACTATCAATTCATGTGGTGATACAAAAATTCAGTATTAATTTAAGTGAAAGTGCCCCAATGAACAAAATGTAGTGCGCCCCAAAATCAAAAAACACGTATCTGAAATTTTTTCGGATATTAAAAGGGTTTTTTGGCACCTATAACCCGTGCGACTTGGGATTCTAATTTTAAATACAAGGTGGATTATAACAAAGGTGGAATGGGCAAAAATTTAAAATGAAAACCCCTTTTTTAAAAGTATATGATAATAAAAAGTTTGGGTTTTGCACCTAACAAAGAGACCTGCAGTTACTAGAAAAAATGTGTATTAAAGTTAGGTGCCCAAAATTTCCCGGAATATTTCAATAGAAAAACTGTTAATAATAAAGCTATTGCAAGGGTTTCACTTTTGCTTGGGGAACTTTATCCAGTTCTTTTAGGCTTTTCTGGTTGCCCGGGGGGCCCCCCCTGTTCCCCCCCCTGACTTTACAGCGGTAGTGCCCCCTTTTAAAATTCTCTACCAACTATATAAATCTTCCAATCTCTAATCAAAAAATTGTAAGGATCACAAATAATAGTAGAGGTTTCTCTGGAAGAAATATAATAATTTCGCGAGCTGTTTGGACATAAGCGAGCGCCTTTCCCTTTTGCTGGACGCTGAGAGACATGGGTGAACAGGAAACGCTGTTCATGTAAAAAAAGGTCATGTGATTTTTCCAGCCAAACCAACCATACACTCCCGTCATGAGTCGCACACACATTCACCTGCTCTATTTTGTAATCTGATTTGCTGGGGCCAAAATTAAGGAAGCGCCAAAAGGCGCGATTTAATAGTATGCACGATTTTAGCTTAAATTTTGCATGTCTAAAAAAATTTTGTTACCCTAAAAAAACCCTTTCCGATTTCAACTTTGCGATTTAAAGCTCAACATACTTTAATGGGTCTTTGTCGCTCCTTTCTGATTGGCTGGTTTATGCCGACCCAAAGAGAATAGTTACGTTTGAATTACTGTTTTCCCCGGAATTCTCTTATCCAATTCCCTTTGTAGGCCGGTCCCCGGCGCAAACGCGTTGTTCGGGATTTAAATTTATTTATGTTTAGGAAGGTTTCAGTTTTTTAGAGAATATTTTAAAACTAATAAAAATTATTTTTTTTATTCTACTCATGCCCCCCGGCGCTGAGGCCCAATTTCATTGGCCCTTTTCCATAGACTCAATGGGAGAAGTGCTCGCCTTGATTGGTGGGATAGCCAAGCCCCGTAGCTCAACCAATTTAGCTCTTTTCCCCAAAATTTTACTGTATTTTGAACTGTCCCCCCCCTTTTATTTTGATTGGTTCAAACTTCTCATAGGCTATAATGGGTTTTCCCGTCGTCTATTTGATTGGCCGATAGCCAAGCCCCCGTTAGCTCGCCCAAAACAGCTCTTTTAAGCAATTTTACTGTATTTTGAAATGTCCCGCCTTTGATTCTGATTGGTCAATAGTTCTCCATAGGTTTTAATGGTTCACTGTTGCTCCTATTCTGATTGGCTGGTTTCTGCCGACCAATGAGAATAGCTTTCAGAATTTGAATTACTGTATTTCCCGGCAATTTCCAATATCCTAATTCTTGATATTGTGCCATTCTAGATTTTTGGAAAGTGATTTTTTTTTTATTTTTTTTTATTTTTTTTTGAGGTTTGAGCTCTTTTTCTGATAATGTTTTCCACCTTTATAAAGGCGTTTTTTTTTAATCATACTCCATGCTGCACGGAGCGGAGCGCCGAGATTTCTGTTGCGATCTTCTATATGCTTGCTCTCATGTTCCGTTCTTGCTTCACTTCGCCGCCACCGGAGCATTTAGACCAAAATAAACCAGGTCTGCCTGTCGGAGCTGCAGAGCGCTGCATTGCGCTGCGCTTTGGCGAGCCGCGATCGTACATGCCTCGGAGTTTTCGAGCGCGCGGAACGCGTACCCTGCACCCACACCGCGCCACTTGCCCGCCCTTTCATGCGGGGCACAGCTGAAAGTGACGAACGCTGCGCCTAACACTGCATCCCTGCGTCCGACAGGAGGATTCGGGCCGGGAGGCGCAGCTTACTCCAAAAAACAGGCGAAAAGCCCGTTCATACATGTCGCCCAATCAGTTTTATTCACATATTTTATCAAGCACTATGGACACGTCCTACAGCACTGGTTTTCAATTGGATTTACAGGCGTTTTCTGGATTTGAAAACCATCTATAAACCAACTGTCAACCTTTTACATTGACTTAAATAGAAAATACATGCAGTATGCAGCATAACGAAAAACTTAGAACTTGTTCACACTTCCGCCAGTTTTCTGGATCCGGGATGAGCGAATCAAATCTTACAAAGTGGAATTCATTTAGAATTTCAGAAAAAAAATCAATTCTGAACAAAGCTGAAGTTCATGGTGATTCGTAGTAACGAATCTAAAATGGGCGCGAGCACATGGAGTGACATGAGGCCAAGAGCTATGGGAGACAGAAAGGAACGTCTTCAATGACATGTGCATACATACAGCCAACAAGCTTCTGTGATGTCACAGCCCTATAAATAGGGCAGCTATTTTACTTTTTAACTTGTCACTGGTTCTTATGCCACACTCTTATGTAGCGGCATACATTGCAATCCGTGCAAATACTTCCCATTTTAGAGTTTCGGGGTGAAAAACCTTTTAAATACACGTGTGTGTCTACACACCGTTCCTGAACCCTTTTTTTTTTTTTTTCAGGATATTTACAAAAGGCAAAGAGTTAAAGGGGTTGTTCGCTACAAAGAATAGCTTTTAAATTTTAGGGAACACAAAATAAAGACTTTTCCCAAAAATAATGCATTGTTCCCTTTTCCCCAAAAAGATAAATGAATTTATTACCTCTGGGCTATTTCAGTTCCCTCTAACCAACTTAAAACAAATTCCCCGGGCTTTTGATTCAAGATATAAATAGGAGTGATTCATTTTACCTCTGGTCACAGTGTTTTATCAAACATCCTATGTGCGGACACTAAAAATTGATTTTCCGTGCAAAGTACTTTCCCATTTTAGGGTTTTTGGGGTGAAAACCTTCATATAGTGTTGCATACAACATCTGTTCACTGAACCGGAGCTTTTTTTTTTTATTTCAGGATATTGCTTTAATGCATTTTGGAAAGAGCAATTTTTAAATTTTTTCACTTATTGTGATAAACTCTGGGTGAAATTCAGTGTGGGTATTTCTCCAATACACACATCTCAAATCCAGCCAGTTTAGTCTTTTGGGGTATTCCTATCTATGTCAAAGAGTTAATGTTTTCACTTATTGTGGTGAACTCTGTGTGAAATTCAGTATGTGTATTTCTCCCATATGTAAATCTCAAATCCAGCCAGTTCAGTCCTTTGGGATATTGCTATCTGTGGCAAAGAGTTAATGTTCTCACCTATTTTGGTGATTCTGTTAAACTGTTGAACGCTGATACACGAAGAGCTCCCCCTCCCCCCCGAAAAACTGGAGACAGAGTCGGCAGTAATTTTGCGTTGACGTCACCGTTCATTTTGCCCTTCCTTTGATCCGTTAGTGTCCGCTTTCATACGGTCAGTAATCCATCAGTATCGCTAAAGCCAAAAAGAATCAGGAGCTGATCCAAAAAAGATATAAAAAGTAAATAGAATATTTGCATGTCTTCTGTGTTTTGTATTCACTACTGCTATTGACTACCTTATCATCAGATAATACTTACACAAAGGACCATGTCACACTGGCCTTACAGCTTCTCCGAAGACACAATCAGTTGTGGGTAGTTTTTTTAAATTCCTTTGACAGATTAAAGAAGGGGAAAAACCCAAACCCCAAAGGGGTATGTCATGGGTTGGTGAGGGGGGAAAACAGAAATTAGGGAAACACGGGAAAGGTTTGAATGAGAGAGTGGAAAAGTTGGCAGTACCCATAAATTTAGGCCACAGAATGGACTTTAAACGGGATTGTGGAGGTGGCAGCACCATGAGTAGTGACGGGAAGTGGCAAAAGTCCCCATTGTGTGGAAGTTGCAGCAGCATCAGTGTTTACAGAGGGGGAAAACCAATGACAAAATTGTGGAGGTAAACCGACCCATGAGAAGGAAAACAGTTTGGGCACTATTACACAGTATGGGGTGGCAGAGAAACCAGAAAGCACCCATCAGCGGGGCATAAAGGGGAGGTGGGGGCACCACCCCTTTCAACCCAGAGAGTTACATGTTGAAAATAGTTGGAGGTGACAGCAGCAGCATGAGGAGCCCTGGGGGGGGTGGGGGTGGCAGCAGCTCAGAAGGCTACAAAAAGGGTTTCCCGTGAAGAGTGGGGAGGTGGGTGACAATACCCAGCCCCTGGAAAAAGATGGGGGGTGTAGAAGGACCCCCCCGGCAAAAGATGTGTGGTACCCAGGCGGGTGGAAACATAAAAATAGACCTGAGGCAGGTACCGAAGAACCCGGGGTTTCAGGGGCCCTGTCCAGGGGGCTGCTGCGGGGGAGTACCTTCCTCACTAGGGGGTAAAAAAAAATGTTCATCAACACTCCGGGACTCAGGTTGCTGCTGATGGGCTGGTTTTAAAAATTTCCCTTTTTACCCCCAAACCCCTTCCACGCACCCCGGGGGCATTTGGTACGTGAGCTTTAAAGGGAAAACCCCCCTGGCCCGACCTGAAAAGGTTTAAATGAGGGCACATAAAAATTTCTCTCTATCACTGTAAAAAGGCTGCACTCCTTCATGGTCCGCGCCTTGGGAACCTTTAAACTACAATAGCCCTTAAAAACCACCCGTCCAACCCTTTTCCCTTGCCTCCACCTAAAATATATCTCCCAAATTTCCATCTTTCCCTTTCACTTTGAAAGCCCCCAAAAAATGCTTGTCCATCCCCTTTTTTCATCTCACACCTAGACTATTGCAACCCCCTTCCCTCTGTGGCCCCCCATTAGCCCCTTGCCCCCCTTTTCCAATCCCCTTAAAATTTTGCTGCCCGTCTGATTCCCCTCTCTCCTCTTTTACTCCTTGCCAATCCCTTCCCCCTGGCAAACCCATTGCCCCGAACCCAAGTTCAATTTAAATTAAAAATCTTTGTAAGGGAAAAAGGGGAATCCCCCGGTTAAAACCCCCATAAAATTGCCCCCTGAGACCCCCTCGTTTTTTTTTCCCCAGGTTTGGGGCCCCAACGGCTCCCGGGCCCCAACCCCACAAGCCCTTGGGACAAAGATTTAAACCAAAAAAAATTTCATAAATTTGGGACCAGGTTCCCCCAGGTAAAAAGAGTCCCAAAAATTTTATTGGGCTTACAAAACCACACAAAAATGGGTACAAAAAAAAAGGGTTAAAATCCAACGCGTTTCTGGTGCGCATCGCCCCCTTGCCTTTGAACAAGGGTGGATGCAGCACCAAAAGGGCTTGGTTTTTAACCATTTTTTTTTTGTACCTATATGTGTGGGGGTTATGTAAGACCAATAAATTTTTCCCAACTTTTTTCCCGGGAAGCGCTGGTCCCATTCAGTAAAAATTTTTTTCCCCTTAACCAGTTCAAGTTGGGAAAAAACTTGATGAAACCCTTTTCCCCAAAACCCTCTCCATCCATTCATCTCTCCCTTTAAAATCTCTAGAAAACCCCCCTCATGCAATCTCGTCCTTACAGGACCTTTTTTTCTCTGCTCCCCTTTATCAGTTTTTTTCCCATAACCTTTCTGCAAGATTTTTCCCTGTCCTTCCTCCAAACTCGGGAACGCACTCCCCCAAAAACTTCCGACTTTCCAACACTCTCACTAGCCCCCAAAGGTAACCAAAAACCCCATCTCTTCGGATTGCCTAAACCAAAAATTTAAACTCCATTGCACAACCCAAAACCCACAAACATTTCTGCCCTCACCCCCTGTCTTTTTCCTCCTTCCCTGTAGACTTAAGCCCTCACGGGTAGGGGCCCACTTCCCTCTGGGCCAGTTGTTATTTTAGTTTTTTCTCCCCCTTTGTACTTTTTTGGGACCTATTTTTAACTATAAAACCCCCCTCAAATTGACAGCTTTCCCTGGAACAAAGGGCGCTTGAAAATAAAAAATTAACAATAATAAAACTTGATTTGTCCTCCCTCTGGGAGGTAAAAAAAAAGGGCCCCCAAATTTTTTGGACGGGAAGCGAGGGCCCAAAGGGGTGGAGAACCAGAAAGTCTCCCTCTCCCGGATGGGGGCCCTATTCCCCCCGGGGCAAAAAAGCATCCAGGGGAAAATCTCTGCAAGGGCCCTATGGGGGGGACTCCCTGTGTCTACCTTTATTTGCTCTTTACTGGTCTGTTGGGTCTTCAGCCTTTGTCTTCCTTATCCCCCTTCCCCTCCTTACCCCCTTTCCTGTCACCTGGGTAAAAAAACCACCATTTTCGCCGCCATTGCTTGTGCTCCAATGCCCTCCTCCCCCTCCTCCCCCCATTCCCCCCCCCCCTTTGGCTTATGTGGCCATGAGATGTAGTCCCAACATTCCAGTCCCCTGACCAGGGGGCAGATTTTCCCGCATCTGTTCCAGGGCATTAAGCATGGAATGACATTGTTTTATCACGTAGTTTCCCGGCCCACTGACAAATAACGTGGCCCCCCTCAAAAGGGGGTGGGGCAAAAGGCAGGGGTTTCATGCATGGGCTGCCCCCTGGGTGTCATCGAAAATACAAGGGATTTCTCCCGTCCGCTTGGGAAACATCAAGAAATCCCTTAATGGCCCCTTTTTTGTTCATTGATTTCCTCTCTGTTTTTCTCTAAATTTTTTCTCTGTTTTTCTCTGTTCCTAGTTTCCCCTGTTCTGTTCAAAATCAAGGGGGTGCGGGTTGCGGTGTAGGAATGGTTGAAGGGGGATGCAAAGTTTTTTGGTCATTTTTAGAATGTCTTGGGAGATGGTTTGGGGGACTTTTAGAACTATTTTACAACCCCCTTTAAAAAAAACGTGTTCCTTAAAAGGGGGGGATGGCTCTGCCTTTTCCCCGGGGCAGCGGCGGACCCTCTGTTCTTTCCATTGTCTGGGGACCAAAAGTTTCCCAAATTTTCAGGGGGCGGAAAAAAGCCAGGAATCAATTTTGTCCCTTTTATGAAAGCGAAAAAAATTTTCCCCCCCGTTTACTTTTGTTCGCCCAGGGCAAAACCCTTTTGAACTGGTTACACCGCCATGCCCGGGACATTTTTATGCGGAGCCCGTACTTGGACTTGTCTCTGCAGTTTGGGGGGTGCGGTGGTGGAGGAGAGGGAGGCGGGAAAAGGAAAAGGATCAGGGATTTTTACAAAAAGGAGTAGAAAGGCGTCATCTCCGTCCAAATTGCTGGGGTGGCTTTGGGTTTGGGAAAACATTCACCCCAAAGGGGGTAAAGGATATGAAATTTTCCCTGAAATGTAGTTTTTGGCTCCACACATCCACCCCTGCTGTTTCATTTTGAAAAAACTGGGCCCGGCTCAAGGACTGGCCCCTCTTCTTTCTACATTTTTTGTGCAGTTAAATCTGTTTCTTCCCCTTTTTTTTGAAAAGAAATGGGCGGGTTGGAAAATCTCCACCCCACTCGACACAAACCATCCCGTTTCTGAACGGTTTCACAACTTAAAAAAAAGGGGGGACGGGAGTAAACCCCAAATTGGACAGGAGCCCCGGTCACCCACTGCACCCTTTGGGGGCTTACACATTAATGCTGTCTTTGGCAAATTGGGCCCGGTTTTTAAAGACTGCTGGGGCCATTAGGGCGAGGAGGGAGAAACATCTTTACCGGGAGATGGAAAAGGGAAAGGGCAGATAGCTCCCCTTTGGCAGAAGTGGTGGACCTTGAATGCTTTTAAATGGCAAGTGTGGCACTGGGTGCTGCTGCCGTTGCGTGAGGATGGGGCCCCAACAAATCTGAGACACGTTTCCCCCCACTGGAGGGATGGGGCATATGTTGGGCGCAGGGCTGTGGTGCCCCAAAATTAGGTTCCTGGGGCCCCGCTTCCTTTCTGCCCCCCAGATTCTACATAAAACCATGCTCGTCTCATCCCGGGGTTTTTTGGCAAAAAACTGCCACACCCCCCCCCAAGTAGGGGATTTTACCCCCAACCAAACCCCCATGGGCCCGACGGGTAGCGCCCCTGCCTCGGTAGACCCCCCCGCCGCCCCTTTTTTGGGCCCGGAAAGGGCCCCACGAAGAGGTGGTCTACCCCGTGGGGTGTTTTGGGTCCCAACTCCACCTGCTGTACCCCTGCTGACCCCCCCCGGCCACACTTTCCGAAATTGCCGCTTCACTGATCCCTGGGCGCGCAAGCTGCCGCCCTCTTCTCTTAAGGGTGATGAACCTTTGCAATCAGCTGCTTTTTCATCGGGTTAGTGTTTGCCCCAAAAAGCTGTCCCCCCCTCAATGGGCCGGGACAGGGGGCCTGACCGCTTTACAACACAAAAACCCAAAGTCTCCTTTCCCCATCACTACTTTTCCCGCCTACTGCAAGAAGCAGCGGATGTCTGCCCCAAACCCCTTTTTCGCCCCTTTGCTGCTGGGGCTGTCCTCAAATATTCGTACCCCACTGTATAGTGGGTAGACTCACAGCACATAGTAGTTCCTGGCTGAGGGATCTGAATGGGGCAAGGGAGGTTTAGGGCAAGTGAAGAAAAAATATTTAGGGCAGCCACCAAATTTTTGCAAGTTCTCCCACTTAAAAAATTTAAGAGGCCTGTAATTGACATCATAGGTAAAACCTCAACTATGGTAAAAAAAGAGCCCCTTTTAAAAAATTTAAATTTTCCCAGATCTTAAAAACTAAATTTTTTTGCCCATAGCCACCCCAAACAAAGCTCCCCTTTCATTTCATATAGGGTCCCGGAAAAACGAGAGGGGCGATTTTGATTGGTTGCTATGGACAAAAAAGTGAATTTAGACCTAGCAGTTTTCATTCATTGAACCCCAAAATGAAAAACAAATCCCGGGAAAAAACAAATTTTCCCGATTTGGGAAAAAATTTTTTTGCAAATTATGGTGAAAAATAAGTATTTTTGGGCACCCTACAAAAAAGCAAGATTTCGGCTCCACAAACCTGTAAATTTTTTCTTTAAGAGGCTCCTCTGTCCCCCCATTTTACCCTTTTGGAATGGGACCCGTTTGAAATTTTTTATCCCGTTTTAAAAGGGCACCTGTCCAAACCTCAAAACGTCAATTTCCCAAAATTCACTACGGGGGAAGGCCAAAAAGTGCCCAAGGGGCACCAGAAAAAAAATTTTAGCCCCCCCAGGCAGGGGAAACTTCAATAGGCAAGCACTTGGTGTGAAGAAATCAACTTTGTGAGCAATAATTTTGAAAAATGGAAGAAAAAACAAACCATGATAATCCCTCGATCTGGGGTTCCCTGAAAATCCCCCCTTGGGGGTTTAAAAGGATCACAAGAAATATCAAAAATCCCCCGAACCACACCCGGTTTTCCCGTGAAGGCAGGGGAGGAAACCCGGGAAACAACGTAACAAAGGTTACCCTCAAAACACACTATGGCCAAAGGACTCAGATCTTGCAGTTTCCAAATGGTCCCACTGTTAAGCATGTACATAAACCCGGGCCCCTCGAATTTTTGGGAAAAGAGCTTTGGGGTTTTTCCAAAAAGAGTATTGGGGGAATTTTCCCTTTGGGTCAAAATAAACCAAGTGAACTGTTTTGGGAAAAAACACAACTTTTCAAGTTTTGGAAAAAAGAATGCCAGTTTGCATCCCAAAAAACACCAAACCTACTGTGAAGCAGGGGGAGCAACATCAAAAAATTGGGGGTGATTTTTTTGGGAAAAGGGGTAAGGGGTGACTGACCGTGTACATGAAAGAATGGAAAGGGGCCCCTTATCGGGTTTTTGAGCAAATCCCTTTCCATCACAAGGGGATTGAAGATAATAAAATGGCGGGTCTTTCAGCATGACAAGATCCCAAGCACACCACCAGAGGGAACGAAGGAGTGCTTTTTGTAAGAAGCATTTTTAAGGTCCTGGATTGGCCCCAGCCAGTCTCCTAAACTCAACCCCCTAGAAAAACCCTTTGGGGGGATTGAAAATCCGTGTTGTCCCCCCGACAACCCCAAAACATCACGACCTTTGAGGAATCTACATGTGGTAATGGGGGGCCCAAATTCTTGTAACATTGTGTGCCCAAACCCTTTTTAAGACCTACGGAAAACATTTTTCCTCTGTCCTTTCCAACTAAGGGAAAAAAAACAAAATATTAGATGAAAATTTTGTTAAGACCAAATAACCCTTTTTTTCCACCTTTAAATTTTCCAAAAAAATTCTTTCCCAAAAAAAAACAAAGTGGATTTTTGGGATTTGTTTTCCCCATTTTGTCTCTCATAATTAGGGCTTTCCTATGTTGTCAATTTCAGGTCTCTCCATCTTTTAAAATGGGGGGAACTTTTCAAATGACAAAAAACCTTTTTTTCCCCCCCTGTATATAACGTGTTTTCTAACTAAAACCAGTACATAAAAATGTTTAGTACATGCTGTTAGTCCATGGGGAAACCATTAATCCCCCAAAACCCGGGAGTTTTGTTTTGACCTTTCTGACAGAGCTACATTTTTTAAATCCGACCTGACATTTTATGTGACAATAACTTTTTGACAATTATGCCTATGTGATTCAGAGAATCAGAGACTGGGTTTTTTTTCCGTGACACACGTGCTTAAAATTTTGAATAAATTTTTGGGGCCATAAAAAACCGTTGTGAAGAAATCCAAAATTTTTGGGGAATTTTTTTTTTAAATTTGTCAATTTTTAAACTTCAAAAAATTTTTGCATTAAGGACGATGGCTAACCCACTCAAAATTGTTTTATTAACTAGTATATTCCCAAAATTTTCAAAGTAAGGGTTTCATCCCTTTTTTAAATTCCCCTTTTTTTTAAAAGACAATTTGAAAAAGGTTTTTCAAATTTAAGGTTTGCAAATTTTTCCAAACTTTCAAGAAAAATTTTTCAAAAATTTGAAATTTTTTTTTGGGGCCATTCCCCCGTTCTGATTAAAAAAGGAAATGCAAATCTACATCAATTTCCCCAAAATTTTTAATTTTTAGAAAACATTCCCTTTTGTGGGGCCCCAGTGCACTAATTTGGCTCAACCACATACTCCAAAATAGGGGAAGGGACCTACCGGGCTTTGGGTCTTATTTTTTCCCAAAAAATTTTCTTTAGGTGCCAAATTTAAGGTTTGGTACACCCCCAAAAGGGGGAAAAACTTAAAATAAACATCCCCAAAGAGACCCCATTTTTGGGGAAAAATAAAAACCCCCCCCCTTTAAGGGAAAATATCTAGGGGGTTAATGAAATGAGTTTTGGGTGTTAAAATGGAAAAAAAATAATTTTTTTTCCCAAAAATTTGGGAATTAAAAGGGTGAAAATGTTTTAATTTTTTTCAAGGAAATCCTGGAAAAAAACACCCCCCAAATTTTGGGTTTCGCAATTGCCTTCCAAATTTTGGGAAAACCTAAATGCGGGTTTAAAATGGGTTTTTTGTGGCAAAGGCAGGGGTGTTTCAAGGGGGGAGCGCTATTTGGGTTTTAAACGAGATTTTGGTGGGGTGCCCTAACGCAGGCAAAAACCCCCAAAGTACCAAAAAACCCGGTAAAACCTTCCAGAAGTCACCCCATCTTTGGGGTTCAAAGCCCCGGGATGGATCCATTTAGGGGGTGGGGATTAAAGCTTTTGGACGCACAGGGAATTTAATTTTTTTATACATTTGGGCCCTAAAATTGTGGGGGGGAATGCATTCCACAAATTGTTTTTGGGGGCCCCAATTTTACAGCATTCGCCAGGCAGTATAAATGACAGGATAACTTTTCTACGTGGGTCGGTACAATTGCAATGATATAAATTTCATATAGTTTTTTATGTTTTATTACTTTTACACAATAAAAATTAATTTATAAAAATTACATTTTTATGTCTTCATAGTCTTTATAGCCCTTTAAATTTTTTAATTTTTTTTTGTATAAGGTGCTATTTATTGGGCTTGGTTTTTTTTGTGGGATTAATTGATCTTTTTATTTTTATCATTAAAAGGTTGGGATAAGAAACTTTGATCACTTTTTTTTAAGGTTTTTTTTATCAAATTCATTTTGAAAAAAAAAGCAACCTTGGGAGTGGTTTTTTTTTTTTTTTTTTTACAGCGTCATTGTGGCGGTATAAATTACAAAGCTAAACTTTATTCATCCGGGCATAAAAATTTCAGAACTACTTTAAAAATTTTATAGATTTGGTTTTTTTGTTTTACTGCTTTTACCCAAAAAAAACACTTTTAATTTCCCAAAAAAGGAAAAAACATTTTTGGGAATCCCCCATATTTTGAGAGCTATAACTTTTTTTTTTTTTTTCCCGTGCACAAAGCTGTGTAGGGGGGTTGTTTTTTTCAGGATAAATTTATGTTTTAAATTTGGGGGCATTTTGACATTTTGGGGTTTTTGATGGCTTTTAAAATTTGGGTTTTTGAAAGCAGGGGGAAGGAAAAAGGGTCAATCCTAGTAAAAGTTTTTTTTTATTTTTTAAATGGGATCACTAAAGCAGTATACCCAACAATTTTGTTTTCAAGGGAAAAAAAGAAAAGCGGCCAGCGTACAAATCCAAAATTTTTTTTAAAAAAGTTCCCCCCTATTTTTTATTGAAATTTCCCTTAAAAAGACAATACATATATTTCCAAAAAAAGTCGCATCTTTTCACGCTTTTCGGAGATATGGGCTCCTTAAAACAAAACAAGTTAGTTTTACCCCCTGTTGGGGCGATACAGTTTTGAAAAAAACCTAATTTTTATATTTTTTTTTTTGTTTTTAAAAACGCTTTAAAAAAAAAGTGTTTTTTATTTGGGGCAAAAAAAAATAATTTTTAAGCATCCCCTGCCTTTTTGATAGCCTTTAAAAATTTTAATTTTTTCCCCTATACTGAGTGTGTAAAAGCTTTTTTTGCAGAAAGAACTGACCCCCTTTTTAATTGTACCACCCTTTTTTTACTTTTTATTTAATTTTTAGGTTTTTTATTTCCATTTTTTTTTGCTGCGGGATGAACCCAAAAAACACAAATTTTTTTTGAAATTTTTTTTTTTTTTTTACCGGGGTTTACCAAAGGAAATTTTGATTTAAAGAAACAGGTAGGGGGGTTTTTTCACGCAGCAATTCCAAAATGTGTGGACTTTGTAAAAAAGGGGGGAAAAGGGGCAGTGTATGGGGCTTTTTTTCATTTTTCCCTGTTTGTTTTTTTACTTTGTTTTTTCTTTTTTTTTTTCCCCATAGGGGGAAATTTTTCATGGGCCTTTAGATTGAGTTTGTAGAAAACCCCTTCAAACAAATAGTAGAAGCGTCAAACAAGGGGTTGTAAACCCGCCTTGGTTACCCTAATTGGCACCCTATTTAAGCCTTATCTTTATGCAATTGTAATACCCTCCTCAAAGGATTTTAGGTGTTTTTTTGTGGTAGTTTTTTCATATTGTGGGGAAGTTTTTCCCGGATTTAAAAGTTTATTTATTTTTCTATTTTAAATGAAGTGCCCTAACTACATTAAATTTACCACCTCCTACTTCCTCCCTTGCACTGTGTACAGTAGAAGCGCCATGAGTCTGACCCTCTCCTCCCCCCTTAAAATTTTTCCCCAAAACAGAAAGGGGAAAACAACCTGGGGAATTTATTTAAAAAGTATCACACCATGAGGGAAGGTCTCCATGACAAGTAGTCTGATTTCACTGTGTAAACCAATGCGAAAGATATTTCCAATTTAATGGCCATACTGAGAAGTAGTAATAGTTGAAAAGCAATTTTTTGGGTAATCATTTAAAAATTTAAAAATTTGCCGGGTTCTCAAAAAAAGGTTTAGCCGGATTAGCAAAAGGGGAAAACCCCCAAGTGCTTTTTTAATGATCTCTAGTTGTTCATTTTGGCTTTTTCCGATCTAGGAAACACAGAAAGGTAAAGTTTGATTCTTTTGGGTATTTCCCCGCTTTCCCCATGTCCCCTTTAAAAGTGCTTACTTTGGTGATTGGGATTCAAAAAAATTTTTAAACCCTTTAAAAACCAACCCGAACACAGTGATTTATTATAGAAGACTTAAACTCCAGACGCAGAAAAACGGAAAAATAAAACCAAATGCAACTTTGAGCTAAAATACTTGTAATAGCTCAATATAAAACAATGTACCTATGTTATAAAAAAACATACAATGTAGATGTAAAAGTTTCAAAAAAAAAAGTCCCATTTGGTGTGGGAAAAAAAATTTTTAAAAAGAGAAGGTTAATAATTTACATTAACCAATTAACAAAATACTAAGTGAATGAACAAAAGACAAATCTAAATCCCCATAGTTTTTGAAAGAACTCGGCAGGGAGGTTGTTCCAAACATCTTATAGAGGTAACTACAGATCTTCTGCTTTTTCAAACTTCCCAAATCCCTTTTTGTTCTCTAAATGTAAATCCCAGACAGCCCGGGTGAAAAAGAATCCCGGGGCTCTGTATGGCCTTTTTTAAGGGGGCCAGTCCATTCTTTCATTTGGGTTTAAAAAAGGGGCCCGATGTAAGATACCCCCCCTAAAATTTTCTTCATTTTAAGAAAAATAAAACTTTATAAAAATTTTAAAACATTTTTTTGGAAATTTTGAACCCTAAGGTATTTCACAGAAATTAAAGCAAATGGGGTGAAATTTAAAAAAATTTTTAAAATTTTTTTTCAGATTTCAGTTTTTATCCATTAAATTTAAGGAACCCAGTAATTTTGAACGGGGAAATGAAACTTAATTTTTTGCCATTTTAAAAAATTTCCCCCATTCCCTACTTTTCTATTTTGGGTCAAACCCCAACCTCAGAGTAGAGGGAAACCCTCACCGAACTTTTTGGGCTTATTTTCAATACGATTTTTTTTAGGCCCATTTTAGGGTTTTTTTCAACCCACAACTTTTAAAAACACCCTAAATAGACCCCATATTTAAAAAATTACCCTTTAAGGAATACATCCAAATGGATAGTTTAAATATAATTTGACACCAAAGGTGGGTTTTAAAATTTTTTTAGACTCTAAAAATTAAAAAAATAAATAAATTTCTAACAATCTGCAATTTAAGCTGAAAATGTTTAATTTTTACAAAGAATTTCCCAGGAAAAAGAACCCCAAATTTTTACACCAAATTTTTTCCAATTTGGGAGAAACCCCATATATGGGGGTAAACTCTGTTTTGGGGCGGGATGGGAAGGGGATCCGGGGAGGGAAATCTATTTACTTTTGGGGTTCAGATTTTTCTGGGCCCATCCCCTTTTGCAAAGCCCCAAAAAACTGTACGTACAGGTTTAAAACCTTCCAGAAATCTCCCCAATTTGGGGGCAACACCCCTTTATGGGCCCCAAATAAGTACACTTGTGCATTTTAGGCACACAGGTTTTTCCCAAAATTTTTTAGGGTTTAAAGGGGTTTTTTTAAATTTTATTTTTAACAGGGCTCTCCTTGCAGTTCAAAGTACAAATTAGTTTTTCCCCCATGGGGCAAGACCCCTTATGGGGCCCAAAACCCCTGTTTTTTAAAAGTTTTTTTTTTGCTGAAGGGGACTTTAAAAAAAAATTTTTTTAAATTTTTAAAAAAAATATTTATGCACACTGTCCCTTTTGATAAAACCCTAACTTTTTTTTTATTTTTCCCAAAATAAGTTGTTAAGACTTTTTTTTGCAGATGAACTGAAGTTTTTTAAATTTCCACTACTTTGGCATTTATAAAAATTTCTGAATTCTTTTTTTTTCCATTTATTTCTGAGGGAATTAAAAAAAATCGCAATTTTAGGATTTTTTTTTTTTTTTTTTTGCCGTTCAGTTGCGGGGGTTAGTTAACATTTTTTACGGGAGGTTTTCCTTACGCATAAAAGGGGATACCAAATATGATTACTTTTAAATTTTTTTTTTTGCATTTAAAAAATATAAAGCAGAACCAGCAACTTTATGCAAAAATAAGCAGCATTTTAATTTTACAAATGCAGGGGGACAATAACAAATCCGACGTGTTTTGAGCTGGACACTAGCCCTTTTTGGGGGGAAATTTTCCAAAAGGGAAAGGATAAGGGGGGGACCCCTGTTTTTTAAATTTTTTTTTTTCGGGGTTTTTTATTTAACTTTTTTCTTTTCAAATTTTTTACCCCCTTTTCTCCATATGGGATTTGTAAAACAGTGACCCCAGTTCACTGTATGATAGGGTCAAAACAGAGCAGAACGCCTGAAATGGTCTCTATGGGGAACTGTTTCTCACCAGGCCGGCAATGCCCCTAAAGCAAATTTCCGGGGATGGTGACCCCCAGACAAACCTGATGCTTTAGTAAAAAACATCCCAGGCCCCCCCCCGTCAGGTATTTATACGGCATGGGGGCTGGCACGCTTTCCCACAAAACCCACAGCAGGGAGAAGGACTCCCTCCCTTTTGGGCCCGTGCCTTAGCTGACAGCTAAGTGAGCTAAGGAGCTAAGGAGCCCACTCTGGCTGCGGTTATTCGGCATATGCCGCTTAATTTAACCCCCCGGGGGGCCCGTCAAGGGTTGCGCGGGGGGGGGGGGGGGGGCCCTAAACGTACGGTTCATTTTTTGGGGAAAGGGACTTCCGCTTTTGGGGCGATGGGACGTCCAATTCAGGAAAGGGGTTTTAAAAGGAAAAAAGTTTTAATGGGTTTTTTGTCAAGGGCCTGCGCTTTAATAAATTAAGGAACCAACCAAAAAATTTCCCCCAAATGTTTTAAAAACAAAAACAAAATTTTTGACCAAAAAAGGGACCCCAAACACTTTTTTGTCTAATGTTTATCTAGTCTTTTATGATCAGACAAAAAATAAAAACTCCAATTTTGGGCAACACAAAAATTTTAAAAATTTTTTCCCATAAAAGTGAGGGTTTTTTTTGAATTCAACAATTTTTGGGGAATGAAAAATTCCTTTTTAAATATAAGACAAATTTACAGCCCTTTATCGAAACAGGGGCTAAAGTCCCTTTTTTTTTCCCAAATTTTAAAAATTTAAAAACCCTTTTGTTTAAAACAAACGGTCTTCTGTTTTTCAAAAATTTTTTACAATGGTGAGCTGGTACCTTGCCAAGCCAATCTAAACCTCTATTGTGCCATAGCTTATTTTGAGGCTTTTGCCACCACATTTGTTTTAAAAAACGGTTTAATTTTTTTTAAACAACCAAATTTTTTTAAAAGAAAAAAAAAAAAACCCCCCGGGCCCCCTTTTTTAATTTTAAACCCGGGATTTTCAAGAAACTGGTGTTTCAATTTAAAAATTTATTTAAGGGGTTTAAAATTAAAACAAAAAACACAGTCCTTTAAAAAACTAGGAATTTTAAAGGCGCTTTTTTTCCTTTTGGGGGGAAAAAAATCCCCCAGACATTTTAGAAAAAAAAGGGGGAAAAAAAAGCCCAGACAGGAATGGAAAGGGGAAAAAAAAAACGCTGTAGGTTTCCCTGCCCCCCCAAAAAAAAAAAACCCAACCCCCCCCCAAAGAATTTTAAAAAAAAAATCCTAAAAATTTTTTTCTTTTTCCCAAAAAGAAAACCCCCCCCCGCCCCTTTTCCCGCCCCCCCCCCCAACCCCACTTTTAAAGGGGAAAAATTTTTGGCCAACAAGGGGCCCTTAAATTTTAAAAGGAAAATTAAAATTAATTTTATAATACACTTTAATGGGTCATTAAAAGGAAAGGAAATTTTTTGCAATAGTTAAATAAGCTGAACAAAGTAAAACAAGCTCAAAAAGATTTATTTGGAAAAAAAATACTAAAAGGAAAACATGGTTTTTGGGATTTTAAAAGGGGTTTTCTATGGTCGATAATCACTCATTTTAAAAAGAAATTTCTACAGGGTTTTTTAAACATTAAAAAAAAAAAAAAAATAAAAAAGCCCCTTCTGGCTCACACTTTCCATTGGGGGGATAAAAAAAACCCCTGAAACACTAAGGAAATGAGGGTTTAAAACCATCAAAAATTTTCCCAAGCAACTCCCCTTGTAATTTAAAGGGGTGGCTGTAATAAAAGAAATTGGGACCACTTTGGTCATTGGAGTACACTTTTTAGTAGGGTGAAAATAAAGGGAAAAAAAAAAAAAAAAAGCCCGTGGGAATAGTGTCTGCAGACTGTGGGGGCTCCAATTAACCCTTTTAAAAAATTTTTCAAAACCATTTTAGCCTTTCTTTATACAGCCCCATTTAATTTAAAATTTGGGGCATTTGTCACTTTATCTGGGGATACCAAATTTTAAAAAGCTTTTACCCATTTCCCTTTTTTTGAAATTTTTTTGGAAAGGAAAAAAAATTTGAAAAAAAAAAATTTAAAAAATGGGGGAAAAAAAAAAAATTTGGGGGAAAATTTTAAAAAAGTAATAAATTTTGTTTTGGTTTTTTAATTTGTTTAAAAAAAAAAAACAATTTTTGTGAAAATTTTTAAAACCCTTTTTCCAATACAAAAAGCAAACATTTTTTCATGTAAGGGGCAGATTTTAACCAAAATTTAAAAAAGTTTAAAACTAGCTTTATGGGCCCACTTTTTTGGCATCATTTTATTTTTTAAAAAACCTAGAAGGGCCTTTTTAAAAGTAGAAGGGTTTTTTAAAGAAATTTAAACAACACCCGTTTTTTGGGGGGGCCCTTCAGTTTTTGACATGGGGTTTTTGGGGCCTGTATATAAGATAAACCCTTTGGGTCTATTAATTTAAAAAAAGTTTTTACTTATAGTACTTTTAAACTTCTTTAAAGTTTTTAATAGGAGTCCAAGCAAAATGGAGGTGAAACTTGAAATTTAAAAAAATTTTAATTTTTTGCAAAAGTTTTTAATTTTAAAACTTTTTTCTTTTTTTTTTTTTTTTTGTTACTGAAACACAGTAGATGTTTACAGAGCTCAATTAGTAGCTCAATTTTAATTCCCCTGATTCTGCTTTTTTTTTTTTTAAAAATCCCAAAAAATTTTTCCCAGGTTTATTTGAATCAACCACAGGTCTTAGACTTGAAAGAGCACCTACTGGATTTGGGGGCTTCATTTATATTTAGGGCTTTTTTTTTGGCACCATTTAAAAACTTTGGCGGGCATATTAAAAGGTGCCTTTAAAAAATAATTTCAAAGCTTAAAAAAGGCCCCCATTTTGGAAAAATAACTTAACTTTACTATTTTAGTCAGTATACAGTTGAAACCCAAAAATTAACATAAAACCCATATGAAAGACAACTATGCATTTTTTCTCAAATATCGACATGAATTTTAGAAAAAAAGCTTTCCCTTTTTTGGTCAATTAGGATTTCCAAAAAATTTTTTTATATTTGCCAAATCCCCGAAAAAATGAAGAGAGAATTTTTTAAGATATTTTTATTACTTTTTTTCAAAAACAAAGTTTTAAAATATACAAAGGGTTACCACAGTGGGAAAGGAAAAAAATTACTTGATCCCCTTTCTAATTAATGGTTTAAATTTGACCCCTTTACAAAGACATGAAGGGGGGACAAGTTTTAATGCAGTTTTCACAGAATCTGTCGCTTTTTTTGGGCCCCCTAATCAGGCGCAGCACGTTCATACATTTTTAAATTCCCCCAACCACGTCAAAACCCCCGTGGGATTTCATAGGGCTGCGGGTTTTTTGTAATGTTCCCCATCTAAAGGGGGGGTACGGGGGGGCGAAGGGACCCTAAAAACTGTAGCAAAGCAAAAAATTTTTAGCTTCGCTATGGCATTTTTCCTGGTTTTTTAAAAAGCTGGAACAGGTATAAACCCCTTTTAAAGTAGTTATTTCCGGGGCCCAAAATTTTCGCCTTAAAACCTAAATGTGCCGGGTTTTTTGACCCCGCTGTAAGCGGGGTTTTAAAAAAAGGCGCAAATTTTATTCCTTTTTTTTGCCCCAAAAAATTTGGCGGGGAAATGGCAAAAAATTTTTATGCATTTTGCCGAAAAATTTTTTAATTTTAAAGTTAGGGTTTATTTTAAAAATTGAAAAATAGAATATCAAAAAAAAATCCAAAAAATCACATAAATGGGTATATAATTAAAATACCCAAATTTTCACTTTGGGACGAGAAATAAGTATTTTGATCCCCCGACAAACAAACTTAATAAAATTTGGTTTGGAAAACCCTTTTGGAAACAAAGCATCAGACTTTTGTTAAATTTTATATGAGGTTTTTTTCACATATCAGGGAATTTTGTTCCCTTTCCCTTTTGCAGATCAAACTCTAAATCATTAAAAATTTTAGGGTGGGCGCTGGGAATCAGGGGCCAACTCGCTTCAAAAGTTTTTTTTTATAGGATTAAGTCTTGGGGCCACTGGAAACCACTCCAGGGTCTTAATGGGGCTTTTTTTTGTGCCATTCCCTTTTTTTACTTTGGGTATATGTTTTGGGTTTTTGTCCTTCTGGTAGACCCACCCCGACCCATTTTCAATTCCTTTGGGAAAAGGGAAAAAGGCTTTCACTCAAAAATTTTTAACCCGGAAATTGGCTCCAAACCATTTCTTTCCCATTGATGTTGGGGAAATTTGTCCCCGTCCCCCTAGTTTTTAGAAAAACAACCCCAAAAACATAAGTTTCCCCCCTCCATCATTAAAATGGGGGAAAAATGTTTCTTTGGGCAATAGATACCTTTTTCCTTTCCCCCAAAAAACGGCAAATTTGTTAAAGCCAAAGAGCTCAATTTTTTTTCCCCATCTACCCCCAGCACCTTCTCCCCCAAACTCATAGAATCAAACCAGGGGGTTCATTGGCAAACTTCAGATGGGCCCCGCACATGTTTCCATCTTGGGGCAGGGGGAAACCCTTTCAGGGAACCCACAGGATTTTTTAAAACCCTTAAAGGCAAAAATGTGTTACCAGTGGGTTTTCCCCCTTTGGGGACTGTGGTCCTAAACCCGGCCCTTTAAAATCCCTTAAAAAGTTCCCCCCTTTTTTTTAAAGGGGAAACTCTCACCTTTTTCCCCTTTTTTTTTAAACATTAATTTTTTTAAGAATTTTTTTAAATATTACAAACAGTGGAGCAAAAATATAATAACCAAAAATCCAATACAAAAAAATTGGGGAACAATAAAAAGCCAAGTAAACATCAATCAAACAAAATTTTACATTAAAAAGGAATATACAACATTTTGAGCGAAAAAAGTCTCAAATTTTTTCAACTTATCTACCTTCTTTTAAACCCGGGAAAGGAAATGATGTAGCCCTTTAACAAGGGCCCGAAAAAATTATGGAGTAACAAAATCAATAGCATAGTCCCGAAAACCTCCAACCTGCCACTGTCTTTCCTTTCTCGCTTTTAAATGAGAAGGGACTGTAAGGTTTAATTCACTTTGATATTGGGCATTAACTCTGTTCAAAACTTCCATGAAGTCTGGGGTAGATGTTGATTTCCAATGATAAGCTATAGTAAGCCTGGTGGCAATAAGAATATGCTGAATAACTGTTTGGTAGGAGAAAGGGATATCACACATACCAATATCAAGTAGTGCGAGTTCTTGTGTAAGAGTAAACTGGGGGCAGTATAGGTGTTGGATCAATCGCTCCACCTTAATCCATAAATCCTTAACAACAGGACATAGCCATTACATATGAGAGAGTGAGCCAGCCGCACCACATAGCCTCCAGCACATTTTGGAAGATCCTGGAAATATATGGGCAGTTCAGACCGGAGTAAGGTACCATCGGAGGTGGATTTTCCTTGATAAGGTTACGTGGTTAATACATTTGGAGTGTTTAGAGGTCGAGGTCGCCGCCTTCCACCACTCTTCCACCGAAAAGGATTTAGACACTCTCCCGGCCAATCAGAGTGCGTGCTATTTTGTCCAATTGTAGTCTATGGAGAGATGGGGGCACTGAAATCTCAGCGCCGTGCGGCATTGAGTATTAGTAAATAAATCGTTTTTATTAAGTGTCAAACATTCTCTGTAAAAGAGCTAAAACCTTCTATAACCATACATAAATAAAATCACTAACAACGCGATTGTAGCTGTAACCAGCCCTACATCAGGAATTGGGATATAGAAAATTGCCGGGAAATACAGTAATTCAAATTCTGTAAGCACTTCTCATTGGTTGGCATAAACCAGCCAATTAGAATAGTTGCGACAGTGACCCATTATAACTAGTGTTGAGCGATTACGTTGACCATCGACATCGGTCGATGGTCGATAGTCGACCATCATCGACATGATAGTCGATAGTGAGTGGTCGATTATGAGCGATGACCATTAAAGTCTATTGGAGAGCAACAACACCTTCATTCTTAAACCCAAACAGGGGTGGAGAATGCTGGAATTAACATCCCACAACAGTCAATGATACGTGCTACATCTTAGCAACACACTTAGGTTATAAAAGCCAAAGGAAAAAAAATCAAACAACCATTCACTATCCCTGTCTTGTACCACACCCTGACCCTCAAACCTGCATCACCCACAAAATAAAAAGCTCCAGAAGGCAGTATGATTTGAACCATCAACTTACTTGAACTGGACATTGAATATCCCTGTCCTGGAACGCAGCATGAGCCCCAAACCCTTGCATGACCTCCAGATTAAAAGTGCCGGAAAAAGGAGTCTTTAAACCAGCATTTTAGTTTCACTTGACATTTTACTATACCTGTCCTGGGCCACAGCATGAGCCCCAAACCTGCATGCACCCACATTTAAAAATTGCCGGAAAAAGGATTCTTTCAACCACCATTTTAGTTTCACTGGACCTTGACTATATCTGTCCTGTACCGCAGAATGACCATTAAACCTGTCTGACCCACAGATTAAAAAGTGCCGGGAAAAGGAGTCTTTGAACCACAATTTAGTTGAACTGGACATTAACTATATCTGTCCTGTACCGCAGAATGACCATTAAACCTGTCTGACCCACAGATTAAAAAAGTGCCCGGAAATAGGATTTCCTTCAACCACCATTTTTGTTTCACTGGACATATACTGTCCCGGGTCCTGTTTAGCGCTTGCCCTCCGTATGGTGCGGACCAGTTGAGCTTCACTTGGAAATACTGGTGGTTAATGCTCCTGTTCCACCCAGGCCCTTTTCTTGGCATTCTTTTTCTCATTTTACTCAACGTGGCTGAGGAAATTGTCTCTGTACTTTGTTCTCTGTCCGTGCTCCATACTCCATGTCCTCTGAATAACCAACATCTGGTCAAGTTTTCCTGTACCTACCTGGTACAATTCAGGGGAATTTTTTTACCAGTTATTTTGTAAAATGCAAGTTTTTAGTAGTTTAATTCTCGAAAACACTTTTTTAAAATGGGATGGAATCCCACCATGCCCTTTGTTTCTTTTTTTTTTAATTTGTATTAAATGGGTTGTCTCAATACAGGGATTGATAGCAATTTTTAAAGATCTTGCAAAAACAAGTCATTTTGCAATATGTGTCCATTAACAGTGTCCTTCCTATTCCTGTTTCTGACAGCACCATCACTCTTTAGCCGCTCTTGACAATTGTGAAGAACAAATTGTCTGTTAGAAACATTTTTTTTATAATAGGACCTGTAGTATAGCTGCATTTCAAAGCAAAATTCCCCCAAAAATTCAAAGAATGACCCTTGAGCCACTTTGGACAATTGTGAAGAATAAATGTCTGTTAGAAACAACATTTTTTTTATAATAGGACCTGTAGTATAGCTGCATTTCAAAGCAAAATGCCCCAAAAATTTCAAAGCATGACCTGTATCTGAAATGTATTCGGATAATAAAAGGTATTTTTGGGCACCTACCGATTCACCTGTGGTGACTACAAAAATGGGTGGATTCAAATTTAACTGCAAAGTAGATCTAAACAACAAAGCTGGCCTGCGCCAAAGTGAAAAAAACACGTATCTGAAATATATACGGATAATAAAGGTATTTTTGGGACCGATCAATTCACCTGTGGTGACTATAAAATTGCTGGATTCATATTTAAGTTGCAAGCTGCCTCAATGAACAAAGCTGTAGTGCGCCAAAGTCAAAAAACACGTATCTGTTATGTATTTTGTATAAATTTCAAGATTTTATGGGACCTTTCAATTCACCTGTGGTGACTATAAAATTGCTGGATTCAGATTTTAAGTGCAAGCTGCCCCAATGAACAAAGCTGTAGGGGCCCAAAGTAAAAAAAACACGTATCTTTATGTATTCGTATAATACAAGATATTTTTGGCACCTTTCAATTCACCTGTGGTGACTATAAAAATTGCTGGATTCAGATTTTAAAAGTGCAAGCTGCCTCAATAACAAAGCTGTAGTGGCGCCAAAGTCAAAAAAAGTAAACAGTTATGTTTTTCGTATAATACAAGATATTTTTGGCACCTTTCAATTCACCTGTGGTGACTATAAAATTGCTGGATTATGATTTAAGTGCAAGCTGCCTTCAATGAACAAAGCTGTAGTGCGCCAAAGTCAAAAAACAAGTATCTGTTATTTATTCGTATAATACAAGATATTTTTGGCACCTTTCAATTCACCTGTTGTGACTATAAAATTGCTGGATTCAGATTTAAGTGCAAGGTGGATATATCAACAAAGGGGAATGGGCAAAATTAAAAATGAACACCTATCTGAAATGTATACTGATAATAAAAGTGGAGTTTTGCACCTAACAAAGAGACCTGCAGTTACTAGAAAAGATGTGAATCCTATAATTTCAGGCTGCCCAATATCCAGGAAATATTTCAATAGAAAACTGTTAATAATAAAGCTATTGCAGTGCAATGTCTACACTAAGTCTTGGTGAACTTTATCCAGTATTCTTTATAGAGCTTGTCTGTGTTCGCCCGCGGGCCCCCTCCCCTCTCTCCCCCGTGACTTTACAGCGGTAGATGCTTCTTTAAAATTCTCTACCTAACTACATAAAATCTTCCAATCTCTAATCTAACTAAATTGTAAGGATCACAGCTAATAGTAGAGGTTTCTCTGTGAAGAAATAGAATAATTTTGCTGAGCTGTTTGGACACAAGCAGAGCACACATCCTTCTGCTCTGAGATGCTGAGAGACACTGAGGCTGAACAGGAAACGCTGTTCTATGTAAAACTAGGTCATGTGATTTTTCCAGCCAATCGCAACTATACACATCCCAGTCATGACGTCGCACACACATCTCATTCTGCTCTATTCTGTAAGCTGATTTGCTGGCCGCCAAATGACGGAAGCGCCCCAAAAATGCGATCTTAATAGATGATGCACAGATTTTAACCTAAATTATCGCATGATCTAAAAATTTCGATCAACATAAAAACTGTGCCGTTGTCAACTTTTTCAAAAATAATCGCTCAACACTAAGTATACCCTAGGGAGTAGGATTGACCAATCCCAGGGAAAGGCTGGCCAGTTCCACAGACAGTCATGCAGGCAGACAAGAGCTGATTGGTTGAGACCAGGCGGCAAATATGAATCCACCAATCATATGTACTGCGTCTATTTTAAGTGGAGCAAGAAGGGCGCGATAAAAGGGCACCCTAAAAGTTATTACTGTCTATGGGAAATATTCTAGTACTGTGAGTGGCTGGGGGGGGGGGGGCTCGTCCTGCTTAGCCCAATCAGCGGAGGGGCTACGTATCTCATCGAGTTCTATGGGGAAAAGAAATGCAGAGCGAGCTCTGTTGTGATTGGCTAAGTTAAAAGAGGCGCGATATTTGGGCCAATGGGAGAGCGAGTGACGCTCTTATGGGGTTTTTTAATGCAATCTATAATAAAAATGTATTTTGCCCGAAATCAAATGATAAGACTCACGAAGTTGTATCGATCTCTATATAAAATGAACAATAATATGGGTGTTAACGAAAATAAACAAATAAAAATGAGTTCAATGAGTTCATTTTTATTTCTTTATTTTCGTTACACACATATTATTGATCATTGGCTAACGAAAATAAAGAAATAAAAATGAACATCCGGTTCCCTCAGCCAGATATCTACTATGTGGTCTGAGCTCAGCGCCACTATACAGCAAGGATGAACAATTTGAGGAGGACAGTCAGCAGCTACTTGGCAGCGAAGAAATGGGGCCAATATCCCCTGCTTCTTGCAGTAGGCGGCAAAATATAGATGTGGAGAGTGGCATGGGAGGTCATATTGTGAAGGGTCAGCCTCTGCATACCAAGACTGTTGAGGAGGACAGCAGTGAAGTTCAAACAATAACCGATGAGGATGTAGCCGACCGCACTTGGGAGCCGGGTGAAGCAAGGGCTTCATCATTGTCAGGAAAATAGGATGTCAGCTTGCGCCTCAGGCAGCGGCGCAGCCAGCAAGTGGGTTGTGTGGCCGTGAGTCAGCAGGGTAGCAGCAGTACGAGGTCAGGAGCCAAGCGACAGCGGCGGTAGTAGTCACTCAGTGCAGAGCTTTGGCAGTAAAATCAGCTACTCGGTGGTGTGGCAGTTCTTTGCTAAGACACCGAGGAGCCGAATATGGGTATATGTAGAATCTGTGGGCAGAAAGTGAAGCGTGGCCAGGGAGCTAACGTTGGCACCACGGCCCTGCATCAACGCATGCAGCGTCACCAACCGGTGGACTGGGAGAAACGTGGCTCAGATGTGGTTGTCCATCCTGCAGCAGCAGCAGCGCTCAGTGGCAAATATGCCATTGTAGCCAGTCAAGGCTCCACCACCTCTGCAAAAGGGAGCTGTTTCTCTTTGCCATCATCTCCCGGTCCAGATGCTCCTGCTCCTCGCTACTCATGGCGCCAGCAGTCGTTCAACAAGGCGATTGCAAATAGACAACAGTATGCATCCAACCATCCTAAGGTGCAGAAGCTGACTATGCTTCTGTCCAAGTTGTTGGTACTGCAGTCCCTCCCTTTCCAAATGGTGGACTCTGCACCGTTAAGAGAATTAATGGCCTGTGCCAAGCCGAGGTGGAGAGTTCCAAGCCGTAATTTCTTTTACAAATAGGCAGTACCAGCCTTTCACAAATATGTAGAACAGAAGGTGGGCCAGTCCTTGAGCTTATCGGTTTGTTCCAAGGTGCACGGCAGCGCGGACATGTGGAGCTGTAACTACGGTCAGGGCCAGTACATGTCCTTTACAGTCCACTGGGTGAATGTGTTTCCTGCCCATCCACATCAACAACTTGGACAGAAGACTCGCTTTCTCCTCCACATTGTCAAACTGCTGCTCCTACGCCAATGTCCGCCTCCTCCTCCACCACCACCACCATCTCAGCCTTCACAAGTACTGCTCCATCATACCAGATGTGTAGGGCACAGCGGTGTCATGCAGTTTTACACCTGGCTTGCTTCGGCGAACGAAGTCACACAGGGGAGAAACTGCTCCACGTCATGCAGCAAGAAGCCGATGTGTGGCTTTCTCCGCTCCAACTGCAAATCAGAACCATGGTGACGGACAATGGGAGGAAAATGGTGTCTGCGCTGCACCGAGGAGGGATGACCCATGCGCCCTGCATGGCGCAGGTGTTCAATCTGATTGTGAAAAGGTTACAGAAGTCTTCCACCGATCTTCAGAACATTCTGAAAATGGCCAGGAAACTGTGCATGCACTTCATCCATTCCATATCTGAATGGAGCATGAGGGAGATTCCTCGGGCATGATGTTTTTGTGTATGGAGAAGATAAACTCAACATTAAGAAAGGGAATTCTTGATAAAAATTACTTTGTAAGGAAACAGAGTGGACCTTTAGAATGAAAACGAAACAGCCAGAGGGTCTTAACGAACTTCTATATTTTGGCTGTTTTATTTGAAATCTCCTGGTGTATATATATTCAACGTTTCTTTGGTATCCTGTAGGCTCATAATGATATAAATGGATGGTTGTATCTGGGCAGAATAGCCATTAGGATATGATCTATTATCTCAGGGATTGTATATATTCTTGATCCCGAAACTTTATACTCTTGCATGCATCTGTATTGATTAATTTTTTTAAATGATGTTTTTCTATGCTCTATTAGGTATCCCTCTTTTAGATCTTCTTGTGGGTATATTTGGCCCAATGAGGAATATGTGGGTGGTATACTGAAACGGTTTTTTATCTAACCACCATGATGTGATATAAACATATAAGCTGTAAACTGTTTGCCGCCAGTGATATGTATACTTTATATCTAATCATTGGGATGTGATTTAAATGTGAAAGCTATACGCTGCGTGCCGCTGATGGTATAGGTTTAACTTATGGTATTGAGCTGCGCCAATCTCTGGATGAATGGAGAAATAGAACTGGACATGTTGCCCTATATAACATCGCTGAGAATTGAGATGGACGTGGTGGGAAGTCTGAGTGGGACGCGCGTTGGTTGGCGCGTGCGCAGATAATTTTGGCCGGTGATGATGCCGGCTTTTGCCGGCGCATGCGCAGTAGCAATGTGACGCCGAGCTATCGGCGCATGCGCGGCTGAGCGGTGCTGGTTGTCATGGTGCCGCTCTCTGCCGGCGCATGCGCAGTAGCGATCTGAAGATGCCGAGTTATCGGCGCGTGCGCGGCTGAACGGCGCTGGTTGCCATGATGCCGCCTAACGCCGGCGCATGCGCAGTAGCGGTTTGAAGATTCCGAGTGGTGAACGCACCTGAGGGCAGAGAACAGCGGTCATTGAACCTATTTAAGATGGGATACAGGACATAGTAACATCAGCATATCGAGGAGACTACTATCTTGAGTCAGTGTGACGTCCCCTAGGAGATCCTCCTGATGAACCCCATAATATGGAGGGGGGAAACGCGTCGAGGATAAGGTTTGATGTATCTTGAGATGATGTTGGATAAATGTATCTTATGTTCCCTACACGGACGATATATATAGACATTTACCCTATAAGTGAAAGAGAGCAATTGCAGTGTTCATATCAGTGGACTGTGAGCCTTTGAGTACTTTATATGGGACTCTACAGGAATAGTGATAACTGTGTTTGGATTTTGAATTGATGTATCTTTAACCCCTTAAGGACCCAGCCCGTTTTGACCTTCCTGACACAGCCCTATTTTTGAAATCTGACATGTGTCACTTTATGTGAGAATAACTTTTGACACTTTTACCTATTCATGTGATTCAGAGATTGTTTTCTCGTGACACATTGTTCTTTAAGTTAGTAAGAAATTTTTATCCATACAATCCTTGTTTGTTTGTGAAAAATATCAAAATTTCATGAAAATTTGGAAAAATTTGCGATTTTGAAAGTTGCAAAATTTCTGCGTGCAAGACAGATAATTATTCACCACAAAATAGTTTATAACTAGCATCTACCATATGTCCACTATAGGTTGGCATCATGTTTTAAATGTCATTTTTTTTTTTTTTTTTTACGACATTAGGGGCTTAGAAATTTAGTAGTAATTTCTAACAAATTT